>SKCR01004584.1:0-26379 GCA_019454045.1 Zanthoxylum bungeanum | reverse complement strand
AAAATGAAAAAATCCAAGATTCCAAATATCCATCGCATTCGGCCAACATAAGATTTTGGGGGTTTTTGTCCAATTCAAAGTACTATCCAATTGACCTCAAATTAACATCAAACATTATGATTCCAATTCATCTAATGAATCAAAAAACAAAATTTCCAAGAACCCAAAATCAATATAGCATTCGACCAACATCACAAATTTTGGCAAATTGATCCAATCACATTTTGTTGAAATTGATCAAATCAATCTTCAATTAAAGATCATTTAAAACATGCTCAATTAATCAATTTAACCAAATCATGCTCAAAATCAAAATACCCACTTACATTCAGATTCGGCCAGATGAAAAATTTGGGGAAAATAATTCCAAATCATTTTTCAACAAATTGGTCCAACCAAAATGAAATCAAACATGTTATAAGCATACTTAAACAACCCATTTATTCAAATCATGCTCAACAAACATTTACCCAATTTTAAGCCCTAAATTTCATGCTTGAACCTATAGCTCTTGATGCCATTGTTAGGTAAAAATCTAGGTCCCAAGATCAAAAAAGACATGAAAATCATGCATGAATACAACAACGAAGATAGCAGAATACTTACATTGGTTGGTTGAGTCGAATCGAAGCGAATGAAGCCCAAAAACGAACTGCCATGGACGCCCACTGCATGCAGTCCACTGCCTTCTGTCTTCAGTTTTTGAGCTGCGAAATGGAGCTCCTAACTTCGTCGGACGGATCCCGGCTCATGGTCGAACCTCCCTACCACCTTCGCAAGACTCGTAAGTGTGCTAGCACTTGAATTTTCACCATGAAAAACCCACTCTTGCTTCCCTAAAACTCACGGTATTTCTGGTTCAAAACCAGTGAAGAAAAGAAACGGTTTTGGAGTGAGGAGAAGAGAAAGAATGAGAGAGATAAAGTGTTGACTTATAAAATGTAAAGCAAAAATTGATTATATATTTTCCAAGAATAAAATAATCATTTTCATTAACTTTATCAAATAAAATCAACTGAATATCGGAGCCAAAAACCAAAAAGTTTTTCCCTCCAAAATGCTTTTTCACTTTATGTCAAGTCCATCATTATTCATATCACCTTTATTAAAGTGTCATGATGTCAAGTCACATCACTCAAAGTGACAAGTGATTTGACGCTTGATGCGACCGATTGATTTGACGCTTGATGCGACTTGCGTCGCCGCACTCGAATTCGAAAATACGAATGCGCTCGCAATCACACCCGGGCTCGGGTTCGTTAATTCCAAATTAATGATTTTTCCGTCGCGTCGTAATTAAATGATTACGCCTAGCGAATTCACTATTCACGTCGCTAACGAATTAATTCTAAATTAATTCGTTCGCCCGAATTAAAATCTAATTTTAATTCCGCGTCGAAATCTAATTTCATTTAATATATCGAATATATTAATTTAACCAATTAATTCCAAATTAATCGTTATCTCTCTCTAGACGAATATTTTATCCTAGATAAAATATCTCCGTAATTAATCCTAGATTAATTTTCTCTCTCTTCTATATATAATCCCAGATTATTCAAGAGTGCGAGTTGTGCGTCATCGGTGGATTATCGGAAAAGCGACCCATGAGATCCCCGGATAAGTTGGCAGTAAATACGGTCGTCGGAAGTGAGTATCTGAATCACGTACGTACCAAGTACTACGTTCTACCGATTTACGAGAACAGGTCGACTCTAGCAAAGCACCAAGTTTTCCCAATTCTCCGGACATATCCAATTAAGAATATCAAAGATCGTTATCAAGCGTAGTATACGATTGTATTGTGTGCACGGCCCTGTATCGGATAGTCACGTGCTAGGGCTGGGGCTGGATAAGTGTCTGCCCCGTCCAAAGCATATATCGGATGTCTGGTAACATAGTCTCTATAATCGGATAGTTATGACCTGGTCACAATATCCCGATTGGTTGCGCGAACACTCAAGAGCACTAGTACCGTATCCTGCGTGACATCATCTCCGTATGACTGAAGTGACACTCCGTCTCGACATCACACCCAAATACACTACGACTTTCTGATAAACCCAGAAGTGGTGTACGCAGAACCGGTTAAAGCCTGTACCACCAAGACTAAAGTTTATCGATTATCATAAGTATTAGCGATGTAAGTCTCAGGTTAAAGACTATACACACCTACCTTGATTTCGGCCTCCCATAGACACATAGTCATAATACCAATGGGATTCCGAAGGGTCTATCCAGAGCGAAGCTGTTTCCCGTACCATCGGTGAAACACGACCTCCTATCGCACTTGCATAAGTATCCAATACTTATATATGAGAACTATGTCGTTGTGCCCTCACAACGCACACAAGTGCAATACTAGCCTATTCCGCATTATCGATGTCCAGTCTCGATAATACTACGGCTATGGATATTTAATGATTAATCATTCGGGGACTGATACTGTCTCATATCATTCTCAGTCCAGGAACTAATCATAGGGACCTCTCTTCATTTATATATTTATGGTGATCTAATCACAAATGATAAGAGTGCAATTTCCTTGTCACATAGTCAATTTGCTACAACAACACCAATGATCTGTGCAAATAGTGACGCTATGGGTTATTTTGTCCAAAATTCCTTCTCAAGGAAACCGTCATGTAGAGCAACCAATACTTTGTTCTCTTGTGGGTGATAGAAGTAATATCCTTTGGTTTCCCTAGGATATCCAACGAATAGGCATTTATCTGATTGGGTTCAAGTTTGGTACCTTCAAACGTTTAACGTATGCCCAGCAACCCCAAATCTTCAGGATGAGAAACCCGGTTTCTTTCCTGTCCCATATCTCATATAGAGTCTGTTCAACAGACTTTGACGGAACCTTATTCAAAATAAGAAATGCACTATTAATGCATATCCCAGAAGGAAATTGGCAGCTCAGTGCGACTCATCATCGACCTTACCATGTCCAACAAGGTACGTTTCTCCGTTCGGACACACCATTTAATGTGGTGTTCCAGGAGGAGTCCACTGTGAAAGAATACCATATTCTTTCAGGTAATCTTGAAACTCATTACTTAAGTATTCGCCACCACGGTCGACCGTAATGTCTTAATACTTTTGCCTGTTTGTTTTCAACTTCGTGTCGAAACTCTTTGAATTTCTCAAAGTTTCCGACTTGTGCATCATTAGATACACATAACCGTAACGTGATGCATCATCGGTAAAGGTTACAAAGTATCGATATCCACCTCTAGCCTGGCTAGACATGGGTCCACAAACGTCACTATGAACGAGGGCTAACAGTTCAGTGGCGCGTTCACCTTTACCGCTAAAAGGTGATTTAGGCATTTTGCCTAATAAGCAAGATTCGCAGACGTCAGATGAATTTGTATCAAATCCGTCCAAGTACCCACTCTTCGAAAGTGCGGATATGCGAGTCTTGTTAATGTGTCCCAGACGACAATGCACACATAAAGTTTCATCATTTGGATCACTCTTTTTAAGCCTTTTGTTTGTTACTTTATATGTAGGAGATTCATTTATATTCAAAATATAAAGACCATTTTTTGCAACTGCAGTGCATATTTCTGTATCATTTTTATATAAATAACACCCAGTGTTTCTAAATACAAAAGTGTACCCATATTGGGTTAACAAAGATACAGATATAATATTCCTAGTCAAAACTAGGTACATAATAACAGTCATTTAGTTTAAGTACATGCCCCGAGGGCAGTTCTAATACAAAGTGCCCACGGCCAAAACAGCAACAGGAGTTCCGTTTCCAACTCGTAGATCAATCTCCCCTGAAGCCAGTGTCCTGCTGTTGCAGATCCTGCACATCAGTACATATATGAGAACCACAACCAGAATCAAAAATCCAATTTTTAAAACTAGAAGTAGCCATATTTATTTCAATAACAACATACCAGAGGTCGGTGCCTTGCCCGCCTTGATCTCCCTCTGAGCGCCTTGTTCATGCGGCAGTCACGCTTCCAGTGACCTCTTTTGCCGCATTTAAGGCATATGTCTTGTGACTTGTCCTTCGGCTTCCCAGAAGCCATCGACTTCTTGGCCTTGCCCTTGTTCTTATGCTTCCTCTTTCTCACCCCTCCAGTTGCCTTGGGCCCGGCCCTCGGCGTCTGAGAGGTCGATGCAAAGTGCGCCTCGCGCTTGTTGCCTTTGAGAAGCTCTTTCTCTGACTCCTTAAGAATGGACAATAGCTCTCCAAGAGTATCGTCCGTATCCATCAACTTGTAGTTGATGATAATCTGCTTCCAAGTATCGGGAAGTGACTGTAAGAGCATGTCTATAGTCAGCTCAGCCTCCAAGACTATTCCCATCTTGGCCAGCTCATCAATGCCGGCTATCATTTGAGTCCCGTGGGCCTCAACTGAAGCGCCATCAGTCATACGGGAGCGAAAGAGTTTCTTCACCAACTCATACCTCTCCATCCGCTTATTAGTGCGGTGAAGATCCTTTAGTCTAGCCATCATATTATAAGGATCCAAGTCCCTATTCTGGCGACGAAAGTGTTGAGTCATGGAAGCAAGCATGATCGACTGAGTTGTATCACAATCATCGCTATGAGTTCTCCATAACTCCAGCTCAAGTGGCTCAGTGGGCTTCGGCCCGAGAGGTCTCTGTATGGTGTATAGCAGCCTCTCTGCCCCAAGGACTATCCTCAGGTTCATTTCCCAGTCAGCGAAGTTCGTGCCCTTAAATACATTATCACCCATGATTATGTCTCGGACATTTCCTTTGTTTGCCATCTTAACTACGATAGTCCAACTATCTAGTTAACGATATATGGGTACAGTCAAACTGTAGGAGTTTCTATAGGTCCCAAGATCAAAAATCAAGCATGAATCATAAGCGAATACAACGACGGAAGTGCGGAATACTTACATCGAGCGGTTGAGAGACGATTTGGGCAACAAAATGAACTGAAATACTGCTCACTGCCCACTGCTAATGTGCGTGAACTGCAGCAGTTTGTGCTTCTGTTTTGCGCCATTTTGATCAAGAAAAACGAGCTCCAAGCTTCATCAAAACGTTCCTTGCTCATGGGTATACTTCCCTTATCACCTTGGCATGATCCCGGAGTGTGCTAGCACTCTTGTTTTTCCAAAAAACACACTTGCTTCCCTCCATTTTCTTTTATTTTGTTCGGCAGTTCACTGCCTCTTGAAACCAGAAAATGGCGTGAGAGAGGAAGAGGAGAAGAAGAGGAGAGAGTGAGAGACTTTTCAATTTTCTTGTTCTCCTTTGTTTCAAAAACGTGAGTCAAGAAAGAAAAGCAATAATGATGCATGATATACCAAAATGAATTTTTTTTAGATAAAAAACTCTCAAAAAACGTGTAAAGTTTTTCCCTCCAAAAATTCATTAAATGGCATCATTATCTTACATTGAGAATAGAGACAATGTATCATCCCATAAAGGTGACTAGATACATCCATCATCTATTCGTGTCAAGTAATGAGACTTCGCGATGTGATTTGTGGATCCTACTCGTTTCAAATACGATGTGTCCGCAAACACTTTCGGGCTCAATTTCGCTAATTCTGAATTAACGAATTTCCGTCGCGACGAGAACTAAATAATTACGCCTAGCGAAATCACTATTCACGTCGCTAACGAAATAATTCTAAATTAATTCGCTCGCCCGAATTAAAATCTAATTTTAATTCCGCGTCGAAATCTAATTTCGTTTAATATATCAAATATATAATTCCTCGATTAATTCCAATTCAATGTTTCTCTCTCTTTCAATTGATATTTTATCCTAGATAAAGTGTCTCCGAAATTAATCCCAGATTAATTCTCTCTCTCATCATATTAATCCCAGATTAATATAAGTGCGAGTCATACGTCATCGGTGAATCTTTGGGAAGCGACCCATGAGATCCCCAGATATGTTGGCAGTAAATACGGTCGTCGAGTATCCGAATCACGTACGTACCAAGTACTACGTTCTACCGATTTACGAGACAAGGTCGACTCCTAGCAAAGCACCAAGTCTTCCAATTCTCCGGACATATTCTTATAAGAATATTAAGATCTGTATCAAGCGTAGTATACATTGTATTGTGCATATCGGCCCAGTATCGGATAGTCACGTGCTAGGCCTAGGGCTGGATAAGTGTCTGCCCAGTACGAAGCACATGTCGGATGTCTGGTAACTAGTCTCTATAATCGGATATACATGACCTTGTCATAATATCCCGATGGCCGCGCAGCACTTAAGAGCACTAATACCGTATCCAGCGTGACATCATCTCCACTTTGACTGGAGTGATACTTCCGTCTTGACATCACATCCAATACACTACGACTCTCTGATAAACCCAGAAGTGGTGTACGCAGAACCGGTTAAAGCCTGTACCACCAAGACCAAAGTCTATCGATTATCGTAAGTTTTAGCGATGTAAGTCTCAGGTTAAGACTATACACACCTACCTTGATTTCGGCCTCCCATAGACACATAGTCATAATACCAATGGGATTCCGAAGGGTCTATCCAGAGCGAAGCTGTTTCCCGTACCATCGGTGAAACACGACCTCCTATCGCACTTGCATAAGTCTCAACACTTATATATATGAGAACTATGATGTTGTGCCCTCACAACGTGCACAAGTGAATACTAGCCTATTCCGCATTATCGATGTCCAGTCTTGATAATACTCCGACTAGGGATATTTAATGATTAATCCTTCGGGGACTGATACTGTCTCATATCATTCTCAGTCCAGGAACTAATCATAGGGACCTCTCTTCATTATATATATCTATGGTGATCTAATCACAAATGATGAGAGTGCAATTTCCTTGTCACATAGTTAATTTGCTACAACAACACAATGATCTGTGCAAATAGTGACGCTATGGGTCATTTTGTCCAACACAAACTGTTACAAGAAAATAACATTATATTAGTCAAAACTAATGTTAAAATATTGACGAAAATTTGTAAGCGCGTAAAGCTAAGTATCTGAATGAAATTGCAAATTCAATACTAGCCTCCCACTATTTTCTACAAGTCTCTAACCCTCTGTCGAGTACTCGGGAAATCCAATTTCCTAGTGGGCTAGGATCCCGTTAAATAAACACACAACCTTGACTTTGGCCAACAAATTGTATGATATTTAATTAGGTAGATCTCGAAGATCAATTGGATCCCATCCAATTCCTAGATCCGGTAGGTGGACATCCAGTCCGAAACATATATATCCAATACATATGTCAATGTATCCAATACATTTTCCTAACCATTTCCTCTGAATCAACTAAGTCTTGGCTTTGGCACAACAAACTTAATGATTCCAGTTAAGCGGGACCCATTGACATGGAAAGTTTCGTAATCAATGTCGATGGACAAGAAGTGATCTTGACTTTGGCCAACAAATCACAACTTGGACAAGACACCGATATGGAACAAAACTCTCATGATTCAAAACACATCCTCAATTGACAAAGGTCTTGACTTTGGCCAACAAACCAATGCCAATTTCGGATCTTGAGAAAGAATCACTCAACGGAAGGAAAATCGCTTAATATTGTTTGAGGGTTTTGCGTAATTGGCAACCAATTAATTTATCTTTGTTAGGTCTCATCATCATACACCCTTAAGCATGCTTCTAAAACATCATAAAAGCGCGTAAAATAAAATAATAGTGATATGCGAATGGATATATAACAATTTGTTCCTATAACAAATCACACCCTTTCCTCTCCCCGGCTAGCACTATTCTACTCTACCCAATTACATAATACAATAAGAGAAACCTCATTTACATTGAGGGGAATTAGGTGAGAAGAGAATACAAAGAGATAATAAGAGAAAGGCTGGACACGCAGGTCCAATTTATAAATTCTAAATTTACAATAATTTCTAAAATTACCCTTCCCTTCTAATATCCATCCGATATACACTATTCATTTATCACATCCACATTCATTCATTCAAGGCATGTTATACAACCAATCTAATCCAATTAATTAGTCTTTAATTAGGTGACAATCCAATGTTCAAACAATGGTTTGATTTTGCGCGAGTCCAACTCGTTTTGAGAATAAGTACTTGTAGTACGAATTCATGAATTATATCGAACTACTCGTCAAATCCAATTTAAGTCGTATTCAATACTAATCCTTTTATTTAATTCCAAATTAAATATTTACACTTTATTGTGCTTTTATGACTTAGATTCCAAATCTAATCCTATCGGGTCTCAAAGCCCAACTAACATCCAATGTGTGTTTAATTAAAGTCGATGGACTTTCAATTGATTTCATTAGGCTTGGGCCTTGGTCATTGTGGGTCAAACCCAATTACCAAGCCCAATAAGGAATCACCCTCATTTGCCATAAAAATCAATATCAAGCCCATAAGGCCCAATTAAACATAAAAGCCCATTTATTACATTTGGACTTAATGGAGTGATTTAGGCCCAACTTTGGATCCAATCCAATTTGCCCAAACCTACTTGGCCCAACCAAGCCCATTATGCTCAAATATAATAGTTTTAGGCCCAATTCAAAATTAAGCCCAATTAATCAAATTTTAAAATTCCAAATTTTATAACTTAATTAATTAAGTGTAATATCATGATTAATCCTTTAAATCAATATTTCCAAAATATCAAATTAATCCATTAATCATATTTTTATCTTAAATACATGTCCAACATTATTTAGTCAAAAAATCAAGTCCCGAATTTTCCATTAAGCATTCGGCCATGGTGATAAAATTGTTCCGATTTTGTTTTTCAATCCGATCAAATTACAAATCGTCATTCCATATTGTTTCAAGTCATCAAATGATCTTAAAATCAAAAAATCATCAAGTCCATTGCTTACATGTGATTCGGCCAAGCCACTTTTGGGTTGAAAAATTTAATCCAATTTATTTTCCATGAAATTGATGATGTATAATATTGAGAACATACATCTACGCATATTTAATCAAACAATTTCATCAAATCATGCTTCATCCAATTTTCCCCAAATGTTACCCTAATATATTTTCATGCTCTTTAGGCTCAATGATACCATTGTTGGAAATTCTAATCCATGTCCCAAGATCAAAAGAGCAAACAGATATATATAAATGAATGAACAATATTGAAGTATGGCGGAATCATACTCACAAAGATTGGAATGCGGATGTGTTGATGAAATAAAACTTCTCCTTTGTGCAGTGAGGGTTTCGGCCAAGGTGAGTGGGGAAGCTCTAAGCTTTCTTTGATCCTTCCAAGCTCAAGAATTAGTTTCCCAACACCTTGTATGATCCCTTGAAGGTGCTAGCCTTGTATGTGATTTATAGTTCCAAACAAAAACACTTTCTTCAAGTTTTTGCGACAAAAACCGAAAATAGAGAGCTGTGAAACCTTTACAGTTTCGGTCACTTGAGAGGAGAGGGAAGATGAAGTGGTTTGTAATGATTTACCAAAAACCTTTTTATATTTATTTCAAAAATAAAATATAATAAATAAAATACCAAAATTGGTATATGATAAGGTCAAAGGTCTATCACTTTAACTTGGAGTGTAATTCACTCTAACTTGGAGTGTAATTCACTCAACTTGGAGTGTAATTCACTCTTCCACCAAAACCCATCATCATAAATTAAAACAATGACAATTGATGTGATGGTTGATGTGGCATGTGGACCCCACTCGATTCTAAATACGAGTGGGCCCGCAAACACTCCCGGGCTCGGGTTCGATAATTCCGAATTAGCGAACTTCCATCGCGACGTTAATTAAATCAAATTTAATTATATAATTGTGCCTAGCAAAATTACTATTCACGTCGCTAACGAATTAATTCCAAATTAAATCGTTTGCCCGAATTAAAATCTAATTTTAATTCTTCGTCGAAATCGAATTTCGTTTAATATATTGAATATATTATTTTAATGATTAATTCCAAATTAATCTTGCTCTCTCTTCAAATAGTACTTTATCCAAGATAAAGTCTCTCCGCAATTAATCCCAGATTAATTAAGTTCGAATCATACGTCATCGGTGAATCATCGGGAAGCGACCCAAAAGATCTCTGGATATGTTGGCAGTAAATACGGTCGTCGGACTATCTGAACACGTACGTACCAAGTACTACATTTTTACCGATTTACAAGACAAGGTTAGCCTCTAGCAAAACGCCATGCCTACCCAATTCTCCAGAAATATTCTTACTTGAATATAAGATCTATAACAGGCGTAGTATACCGCAGTATTGTGTATATATATATATCTAGTATCGGATGATCACATGTAAGGCCTGGGGCTGGAGATGTGTCTGCCCCGTACGAAACATATATCGGACATCAAGCAACTAGTCTCTTTGAATCGGATAATCATGACATTGTCATATTATCCCGATGGTTGCAACCATTATAGAGTACTAGTTCTGTATCCTGCGCGATCATCATCTCCATATGTCTGAAGTGATACTTCCCTCTTGAAATCACACCCAATACACTACAATTCTCGATAAACCTAGAAGAGGTGTACACAGAACCTGTTAAAGCCCTGGACGACCAAAACTAAAGTCTACCGATTGTCGCAAGTATTAGCGATGCAAGTCTCAGGTTAAGACCATATGCACCTACCCTGAAGCGGACTCCCATAGACACGCAGACATACTACCAATGGGATTTCGCGGGGTCTATCCAGAGCAAAGCTGTTTTCCGTACCATCGGTAAAACACAACCTCCTACCGCACTTGCATAAGTATCCTATACTTAAATATATGAGAACTATGCCGTTGTGCCCTCACAACACGCACAAGTGCAGTACTAGTCTATTCCGCATTATCGATGTCCAATCTCGATAATACTACGACTAGGGATATTTAATGATTAAACCTTTATGGATTGATACTGTCTCATATCATCTCAATCCGGAACTAATCATAGGGACTTTTACCATTTACATATCAAAGTAAATAAATTACAAAACGGTAAAAGGCAATTTCATTACTACATAGTTAATTTTTTACAATAATACAATATCATTTACAAAATAGTGACGCTATAGGTCATAACTGTCTAACATTATATTAGACAAAGACCCCAAGATTTGCAACGTAGTGCGCAGCTACAATATAGTTTGTAATTGACATTGGGAAATGTCACTATAAGTTGTATATTCTCAAATAAAGTTCTTGGTCAAGATTTACTAACACGGGTCAGTTAGTAAAATTTGTTGACACTGGTACACGTCATTATATCGGAACTTGGTCCCGGTTTATCCAATGAACTATGAGTCTTGGGAGACTCATATAGACGTGTAGGTGTTTATTTGATAAAATACTGAATGACTTATCGATGATTTCCTAATAGATGGTACACCAACGTCAATAAGAATATTCTCAGGTTGAGTAGGATAATGATCATTTGACTTGAGATACCACCGTGGATGTATGAGGTATCCTCCATACTATGATGGCAATCACGTCACCGATCTATTTAGATCAGACCTCCGCTATTCGTGGTTTTGGACTGATCCTTAGGATATCCTGTGTTTATCAAGATAGTGTTGGACAATTATGACCCATAGCGTCACTATTTATAAAAGACATTGTGGTTTTTGTACAAATTAACTATGTGACAATGGAAATTGCATTTTATCATTTTGTAATTTGATTACTTAAATATATAAATGATAAAAGTCCTTATGATTAGTTCCAGATTATAAGAAATGAGACAATATCAATCCATAAAGGTTTAATCATTAAATATCCCTAGTCGTAGTATTATCGAGACTGGACATCGATAATGCGGAATAGACTAGTATTGCACTTGTGCGTGTTATGGAAGCGTAACATCATAGTTCTCATATATTTAAGTATTGGATACTTATGCAAGTGTGATAGGAGGTTGTGTTTACCGATGGTATGGAAATAGCTTCGCTCTGGATAGACCCCTCGGAGTCCCATTGGTAGTATGACTATGTGTCTATGGGAATCCGAATCGGGGTAGGTGTATTTGGTCTTAACCTGAGACTTGCATCGCTAGTACTTGCGACAATCAATACGCTTTGGTTTTGGTCGTCTGGGACTTTAACAGGTTCTGTGTACGCCTCTTCTGGGTTTATTGAGAATCGTAGTGTATTGGGTGTGATGTCAAGATAGAAGTATCACTTCAGTCATATGGATATGATGATCACGCATGGATACAAAACTGGCACTCTAATGTGTTGCAACCATCGGGATAATATGACAAGGTCATGATTATCCGATTAAAGAGACTAGTTACTTGTGATCCGATATATGCTTCGTACGGGGCAAACACTATTCCAGCCCCAGGCCTTGCATGTGACATCCGATACTGGATCGCAATACGCAATACTACGTATACTACGCCTGATATAGATTATATATTCCTTTAAGAATATTTTTGGAGAATTGGGTAGGCACGGTGCTTTGCTAGAAGCCAACCATGTCTCGTAAATAGGTAAGAACGTAGTACGAGGTAATCACGTGTTCGGATAGTCCGACGACTGGATTTACTGCAAACATATCCAAGGATCTCATGGGTCGCTTCTTGAAGATTCACCGATAACGTATGATTCAAACATAATTAATCTAGGATTAATTACGTAGAGATTTTATCTGGGATAAAATACTATTATAAGAGAGAGAACGATTAAATTGGAATTAGTCGATAAAATAATATATTCGATATATTAAATGAAATTAGATTTAATAACGGAATTAAAATTGGATTTTAATTTAGGCGAACAAATTAATTTAGAATTAATTCGCGAGCGACGTGAATAATAATTTTGCTAGGCATAATTATTTAATTAAATTTGATTTAATTATGTCGCAATGGAAATTTCGTTAATTCGGAATTAACAACCCGAGCCCGGAATGTGTTTGCGGGCCTATTCGGATTTTGCATCAAGTGGGTGTTGGACAATTATGACCCATAGCGTCACTATTTGTATAGATCATGGTGTTGTTGTACAAATTAACTATGTGACAAAGGAAATTGCACTCTCATCATTTGTGATTAGATCACCTAGATATATAAAAGATAGGAGGTCCCTATGATTTATTCCTGGACTGAGAATGATATGAGACAGTATCAGTACACGAAGGATAAATCATTAAATATCCCAAGTCAGAGTATTATCGATATTGGACATCGATAAATACGTAAAAGACTAGTATTACACTCGTGCGCGTTGTGAGGGCACAACGACATAGTTCTCATATATTTGGGTATAGGATACTCATGCAAGTGTAATAGGAGGTTGTGTTTTACCGATGGTACGGGAAACAGCTTCGCTCTGGATAGACCCCATCGGAATTCCATTGGTAGTATGACTATATGTCTATGGAAGTCTGAAATCAGGGTAGGTGTATTTGGTCTTAACCTGAGACTTGCACCGCTAATACTTGCGACAATCAATATACTTTGGTTGCGGTCGTCCAGGGCTTTAACAGATTCTATGTTCGCCTATGCTGGGTATATTGAGAATCGTAATGTGTTGGGTGTGATGTCAAGACAGAAGTTTCACTCCAGTCATATGGAGATGATGGTCGCATAGGATACAGTACTAGTACTCTTAAGTACTGCAGTCATCGGGATAAAATTGACAAGGTCAGGTTTATCCGATTATAGAGACTAGTTACCAGTCATCGGGATATGTGCTTCGTACGGGGTAGACACAATTCCAGCCCCAGGCCTAGCACGTGATCATCCGATACTGGATCGACATACAAGATACTACGTATACTACACCTGATATAGATCCTTAAATTTCTGTAAGGATATTTCTGGAGAATTGGGTAGGCATGGCGCTTTGCTAGAAGCCAACCTTGTCTTGTAAATCGGTACAAACGTAGTACTAGGTACTTACGTGTTCGGATAGTCAGACGACCGAATTTACTGCCAACATATCCGGGGATCTCATAGGTCGCTTCCCAAAGATTCACCGATGACGTATGACTCGCACTTTTAATTAATCTGGGATTAATAAGATGAGAGAGAAAATTAATCTCGGATTAATTGCGGAGATATTTTATCTGAGATAAAATATCAATTAAAGAGAGATAACGATTAATTTGGAATTAATCGATACAATAATATATTTGATATATTATACGAAATTGGATTTCGACGCGGAATTAAAATTAGATTTTAATTCGGGCGAATGAGTTAATTTAGAATTAATTCTTTAGCGACGTGAATAGTAATTATGCTTGGCATGATTATTTAATTAAATTAGATTTAATTACGACGCAACGGAAAATTCATTAATTTGGAATTAGCAAACCCTAGCCCGGATTATTTGCGAGCGCATTCGCATTTCGAATTCGAGTGCGGCACGCAAGTCAAATCAAGCATCAAATCGCTAGTCGCATCAAGCATCAAATCATTAGTCACTTTGAGTGATGTGACAATTTGTCACTTGATTTGATTTATTGATGGATTGATTGATTGAGGTTGGTGGTTGGCTTTAATGGTTTGACTTTTGAAAGCCAAATTCATGGCAAATGAATTTGAAATTAACAAATGTGTATTAGATACACTTTTGGCAACCAACACTCATAATTTCTCTTCTCTCTTTCTCTCTCATCTCACGCCCATGGTGGGAAAAATTTCTTCACTGGTTTCTTTCTGTCAAAACCGAGAAGATGGGAGCAAAGTGCTTGATTTTTGTGCCAAAAATCAAGAGAGCTAGCACTCCGAGAGACATGCGAAGGTGATAGGGAAGTCCACCCTTGAGCCGGGAATCGTTTGACGAAGCTTGGAGCTCAAAACTTGAAGACACATGGCCGAAAACAGTGGACTGGATGCAGCTCACTGTCGTGACTTCATGATGCAGAAAATCAGATTTTGTTGCCTACTACGTCGCGTCAACCGATCGATGTGAGTATTCCGCAACTTTGTTGATTTGTATTCACACTTGTTTCATGCTTGTTTAATGATCTTGGGACCTTAGCAAACACCAACAATGGTATCTTGAGCAAGGTTGAGCATGAAATTAATTTAGGGCTTAAAATTAAGGTAAAATTGATTTTGAGCATGTATAATGAAATTTGATGAATTAATATGCTTAAATGTGTTTTAATTGATGATTGATTGGATCAATTTGATGAAATTTTGTTTGGAAAAAATTTCCCCAAATTTTTTATGTTGGCCGAATGTAGTAGAGCCCTAAGAGTCTTGGAATTTTGATTTTTTGATTGATTGGCTGAGTTAGAAATCAATTGGAAATGTTGATTTAATGTTTAATTTGATTCAATTGGATTGGATTTGAAATTGGATATAAAATCCCCACTAGCTGAGAGCTTTAGCAGGTAAAATTGGGTTTGATTTTTTGATGAAATGTGTTGGACATGTTTTATTGTAATTGAGCATGATTAATTGTATAAATTAATGTTTGGAAATATTGATTTGGGTGATTAATTGTGTTATACACTTTAGTGTAATTAAATTGGGAAATTGGATTTTTTGAATTTAATTATTTGTGCCTTAAATTGGATTTGGCTTGTTGTGTTGTAAATGGGCTTATTGGGCTTGGTTGTACCAAGTTGGGTTTAGGAAAAATTGGTTGGATCCAATTGGTCCCAAAACCGCTTCCATAAAGCCCAAATGTGACTAATGGACCTTTAATGTTTAATTGGGCCTAATGGGCCAAGATTGATTTATAGGCTTATTGGGTAACTCTCGGATTGGACTTTGGTTATTGAGTTCGACCCGAGTTGACCAAAAGTCCACGCCTTAAGAATTTAATTAAAAGCCCATTGGACTTTAATTAAATTAATATTGGATATTAATCGGGCTTTGAGACCCGTAACGATTAAATTTGTAATTTAAGTCGTATAGGTTCGTTAATAAAATGTAGTATTTAATTTGGAATTAAATAGTGAATTAGAATTAAATACAAATTGAATTGGATTTAATTATGTAGTTTAATTTAATTCTAGAATTCGTACTTTAAGTACTTATTCGCAAAACGAGTTTGACTCGAGCAAAATCAAATCGTTGTTTGAACATTGGATGATCACTAATTATTAGATTAATTAATTTGGTTAGATTGATTGATAACATGCTTTTGTGAATACATGGTAGCGATGTATGAATAATGTATATCGGATGGATATTAGTTGGGGTGGGGAAATTTTAGAAATTTTGTGTAATAAATTTGATTTATTAATTGGACCTGCGTGTCCAGCCTATCACCCCCTTCTCCTTATTCTTTGATTCTCTTCTCACCTATTCCCCTCAATGTAAATGAGGTTTCTTTAGAAGTGTAGTGTAACGGGTAGAAGTAATACTTGTGCTAGCGGGAGAGAGAAAGAGAGAGATTTGATCTAGGATCAATGTGTAAAGTATCCATCTGCATATCAATTATTTATTTATACGTGCTTTATTATGTGTTTAGAATGCATGTTTAAGGGTGTATGATGATGAGACCTTAATAAAGATAATAAATTGGTTGCCAATTTGCACTCGAAAAACCCTCGCAAAATATTAAGCGTATTTCCTTCCATTGAGTGACTCTCACTCAAGATCGAGACTGGCATTGGCTTGTTGGCCAAAGTCAAGGCCTTTGTCCGTCGAGGATGTGTTTGAATCACGAGAGCTTTGTTCCATATCAGTGTCTTGTCCAAGTTGTGGTTTATTGGCCAAAGTCAAGACCACTTCTTGTCCATCGACATTGATTACGAAGCTTTCCATGGTCAATGGGTCGCGCTTAACTAGGATCAATAAGTTTGTTGTGCCAAAGCCAAGACTTAGTTAATTCAGAGGAAAAAGGTTAGGCAATACATTGGATGTATTGGTAATATAAGATATATGTTTCGACTTGGATGTCCCCCTACTGGATCTAGGAATTGGATTTGATCCAATTGATGTTAGAGATCTACCTAGTTAATTATCATACAATTTGTTGGCCAAAGTCAAGATTGTGTGATATTTAACGGGATTCTAGCCCGCTAGGAAACACGGTTTCCCGAGTACTCGACAGAGGGTTAGAGGCTCGCCGAAAAATAGTGGGAGGCAAGAATTGAATTTGCAATATTCGTTTAATTACTTGCCATACGCGCTCAAACAAATATCATTCGTCATATAATATTAAATGTTAGTTTTACTAATATTTAAATTGTTGTTTTAATTAACAGTTGGACTGTATTCAACCTATTAAATTATAATTGATTAAATAGTTGGACTATAGTAATCATTATAATAAATAGTACCTATATCATTGATTAAATAGTTGGACTATTAGAATCAAGATAAAAATTGAAAGATTGACATTTAAAACTGATCCTAGAGAAAATGTATTTAAATGGTTTAATTTTCAAATTGGGAATAAAATTCAGGATAGTCCTGGAAAATAATAAGTTACTTTATTTATAAAATAACATATTAAGCCTAAGCCCGAAGTTAAGCAAATAGTAGAGCATAATCTTTGGAAGATTTATGTGATGATAACTTTAGTGCTTAATCCATTAAACTTGTCTAGACTCCTTAATTTCTGAATCAGAACTAAGGATTAGATCCTTAAAGTATGAAAATGAAATTGAAGGAATTTCATAGATCTATAATTAGATCTTAGAAATACTAAATTGCAATACTTAACTCTTGGAGAGTTAATGACTATTCTCAAGGAGACAAAGTCAAAGTTTGCAATAAGGCAAGTAGCGCAAGGCTCACCTTACTTCGATATTCTAGAAACCCGAGGCTTTACCAAAGGCTACTGGAATGTGAAAAGGGCAAAGGCAAAATCATTATAATATTCTTGGAAGATAAAAGACATATCCTAAAATGTCTGCCTAAATTGTGGCAAACGGGATCGCGGAAGCGTGACTGCCATTTGGACAAAGCAGACATGAAGGAATTGAAGACGAGCAAGGCTCCGACTTCAAATATGTTTGTCAAGATTATGTTCACTACTAGTATTGAAATTGGATTTTAAATACTTAGTGTGATACATAAAATATATGTATTGATGTTCAGAATCTGTTATGAACAGGATACTGACTTCAATAGAGATTTATTTGCGAAACGGAAACGGGACGAAAGTTTCTATTTTGACCGTAGATACCTAAGTTTAGGAACTACCTTCGGGTGTGTACTTAAATTATAAGGTTATAATGTAACTAGTTTGACTAGAAACATTATCTATATATCAATTTTTAACCCGCTGCGGGTGAACCTTTATATTCTAGAACACTAAAGTGTTTTATTATATAAAGATGATGTTAGACAGTGATGTCCCATAGCGTCACTATTTTGTAAATGATATTGTATTATTGTACAAAATTAACTATGTAGTAATGAAATTGCCTTTTTACCGTTTTGTAATTTATTTACTTTGATATATAAATGGTAAAAGTCCCTATGATTAGTTCCGGATTGAGATGATATGAGACAGTATCAATCCATAAAGGTTTAATCATTAAATATCCCTAGTCGTGTAGTATTATCGAGACTGGACATCGATAATGCGGAATAGACTAGTACTGCACTCGTGCATGTTGTGAGGGCACAACGGCATAGTTCTCATATATTTAAGTATAGGATACTTATGCAAGTGCGGTAGGAGGTTGTGTTTTACCGATGGTACGGAAAACAGCTTCGCTCTGGATAGACCCCGCGGAATCCCATTGGTAGTATGTCTGCGTGTCTATGGGAGTCCGCTTCAGGGTAGGTGCATATGATCTTAACCTGAGATTTGCATCGCTAGTACTTACGACAATCGGTAAAATTTAGGTTTGGTGGTCCAGGGCTTTAACGAGTTCTGTGTATACCTCTTCTGGGTTTATCGAGAATCGTAGTGTATTGGATGTGATATCAAGATGGAAGTATCACTTCAGACATATGGAGATGATGATCGCGAGGGATTCAGAACTAGTACTCTATAATGGTTGCAACCATCGGGATAATATGACTAGGTCAGGATTATCCGATTCAAAGAGACTGGTTGCTTGACATCCGATATGTGTTTCGGACGGGGCAGACACTTATCCAGCCCCAGCCCTAGCATGTGATCATCCGATACTGGTTCGATATACACTATACTACGGTATGCTACGCCTGTTATAGATCTAATATTCCAGTAAGAATATTTCTAGAGAATTGGGTAGGCATGGCGTTTTGCTAGAAGCTAACCTTGTCTTGTAAATCGGTAAAAGCGTAGTACTTGGTACGTACGTGTTCGGATAGTTCGACAACCGGATTTACTGCCAACATATCTAGAGGTCTCTTGGGTCGCTTCCCGAAGATTCACCGATGACGTATGATTCAGACTCGATTAATCTTGGATTAATTACGGAGAGACTTTATCTTGGATAAAGTACTGTATAAAGAGAGAGAACGATTAATTTAGAATTAATCGTAAAATTATTATATTCGATATAATAAACGGAATTCGATTCCGACGCGAAATTGAAATTAGATTTTAATTCGGGCAAACGAATTAATTTAGAATTAATTCGTTAGCGACGTAAATAATAAATTCGCTAGGCGTAATTATTTATTTAAATTCGATTTAATTAACGTCGCGGCGAAAACTCGATATTTCGGAAATATCGAACCCGAACGCGTGAGTGCACGTGGGCCCACTTTCATTTGGAAACGTGTGGGGCCCACAATGACACTTGTCATTATTTGTATTTTTTAATCAAGATGCAATGCATGAAGATAGTGTACAAAGCACTCAAAGATAATGCATGGAAATTGAGTGTTAGACACTCTAAGTGCTTGCATGGTTTGTGTTTATTTTATATTATTATTTAATATAATTATAACATAAATATAAATTGATTTTTGAGAAAAAAAAAATCAGATCTTCTTCTCCTCTCTCATTACCGAAACCAGAACAGAAAACACTCTCCATTTGTTCTTCATTTGTCTTGTGGCAAGACAAGAAGTTTGTGTTTGTTTGGAACATAAAGAACACATCTTTGGCTAGCACCATCAAGGGATCATACAAGGTGATATGGGAAACTCATCTTAGAGCTTGGAAGGATCAAATTCAAGCTTGGAGCTTCTCTTCACTGCTTGGCCGAAATCTTCACTGCTCAAAGGAGATTTTGCTTCATCCATTGCATCCACATTTGGTGATTTGTGAGTATTGTTTCCGCCATTACTTCAATCTAATTCATTCTTATATATATCTTGCTTGGTTTTTGATCTTGGGATATGGTTATTAGATTTCCAACAGATGATATTGAGATAAACACATTAGATGTGAATAACCGAATTTATATTTTGAATATATAAATAAATCTCAAATATATAACATGACAAACAAATAGCTCAAACTGATTTGATCAGAAGAAACTAATTGTGGCATTGTTGTCTGTGACACAATTAAACAAGACTCGTATATCCACACTTTTGAAGAGTGGGTACTCGGACTAATTTGATTCCAATCAAATAAAGTCTACGAATCTAGTTTATTGGGAAAAGTGCCTAAAACACTATTTACTTGGTAAAAGTGTAAATGCCACCGATCTGTTTGCCCTAGTTCATAGTGAAGCAAGTGGGCCCATGTCTAGCTAGGCTAGAGGTGGAGATGAATATTTCGTGACCTTTACGGATGTGGCATCGCGTTATGGTTATGTGTTTCTTTTGAAACAAAAATCAGAAACTTTTAAATTTTCGACACGAAATAGACAAACAGATCGGCTAAAGTATTAACCGTCACGGTAAGTGTTGGAGTTAAATCAAGTCCCAAGATCAACAAATCATGCATAAAAAACGAGTATGAACACAACAAAGGAGGTGCGGAATATACTCACATTGAATTCGGTTTTGATGAAATGAACACAAGTTGCGTTTTTGCTTCCTCCAAGCTCACGGCAACAGCTCTCCAAGGCAGTGGGCTGCTCGGTTTGGACTGGTTCGGCTTCCTCCATGTTCGGCCATTGATGAGCTCCATTGAAGCTCAAAGCTTCAAGCTTCCATGCTCACGGAATCACTTCCCTATCACCTATGTATCACTCAAGGCGTGCGCTAGCACTTGTATTCTTCTTTTGCTTCTCAAATGCTCGGTCAAACCAGAACAAATCAAGAAGAAATCGGCTTGAAGCCGTGAAGGAGAGAAGAAGAAAAGGGAGGGAGATGAGAGTGAAAAGAGAAACCGTATGCCTTGCATGTTTTGAGAGAGAGAATGATAAGTTTAATATATATCTTTATTACCTTTACCAAGTAAATTATAAAATATATATATTACTTTTAATTCAAAAGTCAAAAAATAAAAAGCAATAAAGCTTTCCATCATTTCAACTTTTTACTTTAAGTCACATCACATCACTTTAATAAAGTGACATGTTGTCAAGTCACATCACTCAAAGTGACAATTGATTTGACGCATGATGTGACAAACGATTTGACGCTTGATGTGACTCGCGTGCCGCGCTCGAATTCGAAATGCGAATGCGCTCGCAATCACTCTCGGGCTCGGGTTCGCTAATTCCAAATTAACGAATTTTCCGTCGCGTCGTAATTAAATGATTACGCCTAGCGAAATCACTATTCACGTCGCTAACGAATTAATTCTAAATTAATTCGTCCGCCCGAATAAAATCTAATTTTAATTCCGCGTCAAAATCCAATTTCGATTAATATATCGAATATATTAATTTATCGATTAATTCCAAATTAATCGTTCTCTCTCTTTAATTAATATTTTATCCCAGATAAAATATCTCCGCAAATAATCCAGATTAATTTTCTCTCTCATCAAATTAATCCCAGATTAATTCTATCTCTCTCTTCTAATTAATCCCAGATTAATCAAAGTGCGAGTCATACGTCATCGGTGAATCTTCAGGAAGCGACCCATGAGATCTCCGGATATGTAGGTAGTAAATACGGTCGTCGGACTGTCCGAACACGTAAGTACCTCGTACTATGTTTATACCGATTTACAAGACAAGGTTGGCTTCTAGCAAAGCGCCATGCCTACCCAATTCTCCAGAAATATTCTTACAGGAATATATAGATCTGTATCAAGCGTAGTATACCGTAGTATGGTGCATATCGGTCCAGTATCGGATAATCACGTGCTAGGGCTGGGGCTGGATAAGTGTCTACCCCGTCCGAAGCACATATCGGATGTCTGGTAACATAGTCTCTATAATCGGATATACATGACCTGGTCACAATATCCCGATTGGTTGCGCACACTCAAGAGCACTAGTACCGTATCCTGCGTGACATCAACTCCAATATGACTGAAGTGACACTTCCGTCTTGACATCACACCCAATACTCTACGACTCTCTGATAAACCCAGAAGTGGTGTACTCAGAACTTGTTAAAGTCCCCTACCACCAAAACCAAAGTTTATCGATTATCGTAAGTATTAGCGATGCAAGTCTCAGGTTAAGACTATACACACCTACCTTGATTTCGGCCTCCCATAGACACATAGTCATAATACCAATGGGATTCCGAGGGGTCTATCCAGAGCGAAGCTATTTCCCGTACCATCGGTGAAACACGACCTCCTATCGCACTTGCATAAGTATCCAATACTTATATATATGAGAACTATGCCGTTGTGTCCTCATAACGCACACAAGTGCAATACTAGCCTATTCCGCATTATCGATGTCCAGTCTCGATAATACTACGGCTAGGGATATTTAATGATTAATCCTTCGTGGACTGATACTGTCTCATATCATCTCAATCCAGGAACTAATCATAGGGACCTCTCTTCATTTATATATCTATGGTGATCTAATCACAATGATGAGAGTGCAATTTCCTTATTACATAGTTAATTTGCTACAACAACACAATGATCTGTGTAAATAGTGACGCTATGGGTCATATTATCCAACAGTAAGACCGTAATGGAAAATACTTAAGCAATAAGTTTCTCATATACTTGAAAGAGTAAAGTATTCTTTCAAATGAGGACTCCTCCCGGAACACGTCAATTTGACGGTGTGTCCGAACTAAGTAACCGAATTTTGTTGGACATGATAAGGTTAATCATGAGTCGCTCTGAGCTACCATTTCCTTCAAGGGATAAGCATTTAACAGTGCAATACTTATTTTGAATAAGGTTCCATTAAAAATCTGTTTGACAGATTTCATATTAGATATGAACAGGAAAGAAACCGGGTTTCTCATTCCTGTACATTTGGGTATGCTAGGCATATGTTTGGATGATACCAAACTAAAACCCAAATTGGATAAGTACCAATTGTAGGTTATCCTAGGGATACATAAGTATAGTACTTATACATCTCACTAGAGAATAATGTAATTATTGCTCACCATGCGGTTTTCCTAAGAGGAATGCCGATATGCAGTGGTAAGTTGGAAGATAGTAAAACTCGATGAAGATCAAAGTAATACTATTCCAGGCATCGATTCCTAATGGAATACAAATAGTTCATCAAGGATGAAACTATTACCAGTAATCTTCGAATACACAAGAACCGCGTACGTCGGAGAGAGTTAGAAAACAACCTGGGGAATGGGTCTCTAATCTCACCTCATAAAGATGTCAATCTTTTGAGGAATACCAACTGACTACGTATGAGGAAGTGATACACGGTATCGACTCCCTATTATGACAAAGTTTCATGAGTCCGAAATGGATTCCATGTATATAAACTTAGTTTGGATACTAGTTGATGTACCGCAAGGCATTGTGCCTATTGGTACTTTATAAGTCTTCAAGGAAGACATACATGGAAGGCAACATACCAACGTAGGAAGCTAGGCTTTTAACGAAAAGGTATCGTTATCAACATTGTGTTGATTTCGATTCAACCTTTTACATGTTGCCACGATAAATCCATTTGGATAATGCTTGCTAAAGCTGCGTGTTTCATTTATGAAATATGACAACTTTACGGGAAAATCATTTTCCTAAAAAGGAAACCTTTTGGAGGATGTTTACAACATCCTGTTGGTTATGTCGTACCATAACTAGTAAACAAGGTTTGCGGGTTATTCGATCCATGTTTGGATTGAAGCAAGCATAGGTTCTTGGAATTATCGTTTTGATGTAATAATAATGGTGTCTGGTTTAATTCAAAACGAAATGATTCTTGTGTATATAAGGAGGTTAGTGGGAGCGCACTGACAATAAATGTCCTATCATAATGATAATAAATCATTTCTTGGAAATGATATTCCCATAAAACCAATCAGTGAAAGCTTGGCTTTCGAGAAAACTCTCCGTGAAATCGTAAATGTACGCGACCTGGTGTCTCATACGCTTTGAGCATATGGAAACACAATAAGGCCAATCCAAGTGATAGTCACTGGATTGATTTTAAGAACATCCTTTAGTATTATAGAGATCTAAGGATGTTGTCTTATACTATGAAGGAGGAGAAATTGAAGTGACTGGGATCACTACTGGAAGTTTCCTAAACCGATAAGACGACTACAAGTCGCAAACGGTACTACAAAGTTTGAATAATGGAACAGTGAGCTGGAAATCTTCCAAGCAAGATACCGTTACCGTATAAACAACAAATGCGGGTTATTGCTACAGCTGAGGCGGCAATAGAAGCCATTTGGGTCGATAACAAATCTAATTAGATTAGAAATAATTCTGTTAGCAGCTGAGCTAGGCGTAAGCACAGGCTAAAGAATTAATGGTCTCATCAACGATCCAAATAAGTACTTCGACTATTCATCTGATTCGTTCGGATCATACATCGTGGAGATGTGATGATCGAATAAATCGCATCAGATGATAATCATACAAATCCACTGACGAAAGCATTTCTCAGCAGTTTGAGCCAACCGTACATAGTTCGGGTGTCAGACACTCGAGTGACTGGCTATAGGCCAAGTGGGAGATTGTTGGACAATTATGACCCATAGCGTCACTATTTGTATAGATCATGGTGTTGTTGTACAAATTAACTATGTGACAAAGGAGATTGCACTCTCATCATTTGTGATTAGATCACCTAGATATATAAATGATAGGAGGTCCCTATGATTTGTTCCTGGACTGAGAATGATATGAGTCAGTATCAGTCCACGAAGGATAAATCATTAAATATCCCTAGTCAGAGTATTATCGAGATTGGACATCGATAAATATGTAAAAGACTAGTATTACACTCGAGCGCGTTGTGAGGGCTCAACGACATAGTTCTTATATATTTGGGTATAGGATACTCATGCAAGTGTAATAGGAGGTTGTGTTTTACCGATGGTACGGGAAACAGCTTCGCTCTGGATAGACCCCCTCGGAATTCCATTGGTAGTATGACTATGTGTCTATGGAAGTCCGAAATCAGGGTAGGTGTATTTTATCTTAACCTGAGACTTGCACCGCTAATACTTGCGACAATCAATATACTTTGGTTGCGGTCGTCCAGGGCTTTAACAGGTTCTGTGTACGCATATGCTGGGTATATTGAGAATCGTAGTGTGTTGGGTGTGATGTCAAGACAGAAGTGTCACTCCAGTCATATGGAGATGATGGTCGCGTAGGATACGGTACTAGTACTCTTAAGTACTGTAGTCATCGGGATAAAATGACAAGGTCAGGTTTATCCGATTATAGAGACTAGCTACCTGACATCCGATATGTGCTTCGTAGGAGGTAGACACAATTCCAGTCCCAGGCCTAGCACGTGGTCATCCGATACTAGATCGACATACACGATACTACGTATACTACGCCTGATATAGATCCTTATATTCCTGTAAGGATATTTCTGGAGAATTGGGTAGGCATGGCGCTTTGCTAGAAACCAACCTTGTTTTGTAAATCGGTACAAAAGCAGTACTAAGTACTTACCTGTTCGGATAGTCTAACGACCGAATTTACTGCCAACATATCCGGGGATCTCATGGGTCGCTTCCCAAAGATTCACTGATTACGTATGACTCACACTTTTAATTAATCTGGGATTAATAAGATGAGAGAGAAAGTTAATCTCTGTTTAATTGCGGAGATATTTTATTTAGGATAAAATATCAATTAAAGATAGATAACGATTAATTTGAAATTAATCGATAAAATAATATATTATACGAAATCGGATTTCGACGCAGAATTAAAATTAGATTTTAATTCGGGCGAATGAGTTAATTTAGAATTAATTCGTTAGTGACGTGAATAGTAATTATGCTTGGCATGATTATTTAATTAAATTAGATTTAATTACGACGCAACGGAAAATTTGTTAATTTGGAATTAGCGAACCCGAGCCCGGGATTATTTGCGAGCGCATACGCATTTCGAATTCGAGTGCGGCACGCATGTCAATCAAGCGTCAAATCGCTAGTCGCATCAAGCGTCAAATCATTAGTCACTTTGAGTGATGTGACAACTTGTCACTTGATTGATTGATTGATGGATTGATTGATTGAGGTTGGTGGTTGGCTTTAATGGTTTGACTTTTGAAAAGCCAAATTC
>SKCR01004583.1:0-26415 GCA_019454045.1 Zanthoxylum bungeanum | reverse complement strand
TACTTGGGATACAACTCCACGTACTGCTTGAGAGACTTTCAAGCACGTGTTTCATTTTGTGATTTAAATCTATGCTTATCATCCCGCTATTTATCTTTTTATGCATTTTGTTATTCATGTATTATTACTTGATGCGCATGGGCTAACTAGGGTGGATTAAAGGTCCTCTATTCGAGGGAAATGCCCAAAGGCTACATTTACCACGATGTTTTGCCGCGCCGGACGAAGTGCGTTTGATTGAACGTGAGATTTGTTCAATCTGGCATACAAGGTCACATATTATTATTTGCTTATTCATGCATTGATAATTTAATGCTCATGGGCTAACTAGCGTGGATTAAAGGTCCTCTATTCGAGGGAAATGCCTAAAGGCTACCTTTACCACGATGTTTTGTCGCGCCTTTTATTATGTCATTTACCCTTTGCATATCATTGCTTTATTTACGCATGCAATGCATTCTAGTGCGCATGGGCTAACTAGGGTGGATTAAAGGTCATTTATTCGAGGGAAATGCCTAAAGTCTACCTTTACCACGACATTTTACCGCGCCGGATGAAGTACACTCGATTGAATGTGAAATATGTTCAATCGGGCATACGAGGTCCTACATCATGTATTTGTTTATCCATGTATGTGTTGTGTCATTTCAGATGCCATTTTGGTAATCTCGTTCGAACGCGTTCCCGAACGCTACACGAACGTATGCATTCTGTCTCATTTTCGTTCGAACGCGTTTCCGAACGCTACTCGAACGCGCATGCATTTTATTGTATCATGCATCAGGTCTTATCCTGTTCGAACATGTTTCCGAATGCTATATGAACGCGGAAATTCTGTTTATTGTTCAAACACGTTATCAAACGCTATACGAACGCGGACATTTTGTTTATCATTCGAACGCGTTATCAAACACTACTCGAACGCGTGTATTTTGTTTATCGTTCGAACGCGTTTACAAACGCTACATGAACGTGCACACACTGGACAGATTCCTTTTTTTTTTTATTCATGTTTGTCTTCTTAGTCATTCCCTTCTCCATCATATGCTTAGTTAGCTCTCTTTAATATTATGCTTTTACTGTTATTGTTTATTTATCTTTCTGCATTCATCTATTTAATATGTTCATGAAATTGTGTGCTTGCCGTTATGTCGATTTACTTTTATGTATGCAAACTTAGATATAGGTTGTATGCAAACTTAGATATAGTTTATTCTTGCGTATGTATGTTGCGTAGACTTGGTTAGATTATTGTACAAATCCATTCATTACAAGTGGCATAAGTAAGGGACCATTCTGAACCCAACGGTTTGAGGTCTTCCTCTGCGAGGGGTGAGTGCGGCCCTAAATCATTTCCCAGTTCACACTGGGTGGCAACTCCATTTTATTTCTCCGGTTTAGTCTCCCGCGGGCTACTCCGTACTCCCGACCGGGCCACGAGCCTGGAACAGCGTCACCGATTTCCGTGTCCTGCAGAATGGATCGATGTACAAGGTGAAAAGGAAACTGCATAAAAGAAGGATAGTAAAGAACGAGTCTCTAACAAACATTGATCTATGGTCGAGAACGAAAGAACTTTAAAACTGTCCAAGGAAGCAGAACGTCTATGGAAGAATGGAAGAGGCCATCCTTGAACGAGACCAAACTGGCGGGCAGTGAAGTTAGGCGAATAGACCTCCAGTCCGGCCTTGCCATTGGCTCGGTCAGGATGTCATGAATCAAATCGCGGCTACATAAAAACTTTTTCCATATGCGATGAATTGACTCATCCTCTTCTGACTCGGGAATTTCATTAACGAATGAGGGGCTGTCGCCCAGAGAGAAAGGGAAGAAAAAAGGGACCCGAGAAAAGGTGAAGAAATATTCAAAAATGGTGCGAGGAAGGAGAGAGGTTGGCCGAAGTTGGGCAAACAAAAGACCAGCACAAAGATAAGAATGACTTGACTTAATTTTGCCGAAGACTGGGAAATACGCTCTAAGACAAAGCTGGACGAGCCAAAGAGGGCTAGAGGCGATCGACGAAGCCTCCGACCGAAGTTGTTTTTGAAGAACGGCCAACCCACGATAAGTGGCAGCCAACAAAAAGGATGCCAGGTCCAAACGACGACCGTTGGCAAGGTCTGAGAGATAGGGAGGTAACGGGCCATGGGTTTCTGACTAGGTTCACAAATGATATATTTGCAGAGCCAATAATAAAGGAAAGTCGTACTCTCCAACACTGAGACCGGACCGACCGATTTGGGAAACGCAAGGAATAAAGCAGAGTAAGACGAGAAGGACGAATAGTCCATTGAAGGAGGGGGGAAATGAAAGGTTGTACATACAGAAATGGTCGCACCCATAGGGGCCAACCCGGTCAGAGCTCTGATATCGCGAAGGGTGATGGTGAAAGGACCAGCAGGGAAGAGGAAAATGTTGTAGTCGGAAGACCAAAAGAGTAGCGAAGTGGGGAACAGATTTCGATCGAAAAGGGACAAAGCTAATGAAATCTCGATGAGAGAAAGAAAGCCATGTTCTTCAAAAACGTGCGAGTATCTGCATGCAACAACATGCGTTGGAACCAGGTCTCAAATGAAGAATCGTGTTTAGGCCATGTGCGGATGGGATTAGACTGAGCCAAGGGAGAGACGTTCAAAGGTTAGAAGTGGAAGGAAATAATTGAGCCAAAGGGGTCGTGGCGATGGCGTTGTCATCGACAAAAATAGGGCCTAGAGTGCACTGACCGTAGTTCTCATTAAGACATGAATGCCGAAAACACTCACAGATGAGTCACCCAATGACATCTGGTAATCACCGAAAGTAGATGAGCCGTTCTTGGGAGCAGAGAAGAAGAAGACGCCATTGATACCGAAGGTTGAGAGCACGAAAGAAATGAGTTTTACAAAGAGAATGAAAAGTAAAGTGAAAACAAGAGCAGGCTAAACCCTTATAAACGAAGGCGAAAAGCTCATCCTGAGACATGTGTCGCAGCCCAAATCTTCGGAGGAAGGAAAGGGCGGGAGAATTAAAAGAATGAAGGGTCGCCCTAGACAGGTGTTGGAACGCGATTTGATGTAAAAGAATAATGGTGACGTGTGACGTGGGGTGATACTGAAATGACGTGAAAAACGGCTCATAAATGAACGTCATGATGAAACGTGTTGGGAAATGTCGCATATTTATTGAAGAATTGATGGGCTCACATGGGGAACATAAAAGACGGCCCGATAAAATAATAGGGCGAAGATCTGTAGGCCGACATCTACCGCCCTGACTACCCAAATTGAGAAATTCACCTCGATTTCACTTCCAAATCAATCAAGGTGAATTTGGGGGACAACTGTTGACAAAAGAAAATTGCCCTAGGACGAATGAATCAGTAGAGGACAAAAGCAAGCAGAATGAATAGGCATCACGCCACAGAACGATTTACAAACAGGGCGACAATGGGAAGAGAAATCAGAACGATCGCCAGACGACACAGCAGCTAGGGCGACAAAAGAGTCGGGACGACTGATACATGCTACAGTTGATCCTACGATTTAAACGGTTAGACAGTGTCACCCACAACCTGACAGTTCATCGCGCACAATCCAATAGTTCCCCCCACGATCAGGCGGTTATAGCACACAACTCAACGGTTGGAGGCATGATCCAGCAATTGCAGAAAAGTTACGGATTGAACCGTCTAAGCAGTTAACAATGTCCACTATAAAAGGCTCATTCATGCGAGAAGAAAAAGGCCCCCGAACAAATGAAGACTCAAAACGAATATTTTATTTTAATTTCGTAGCTTTGTAATTTAGGATTGTAATTTGTGCGCTTGTGCCCCTTGGAGGCTTATTCACTTAATCAAACACCTCCTTGCTGGGACTGTGTCTCAGGAGGTTTGGACCTTAGACGCTCTCTTGACGGAAAATTGTGCAAACAAATACATTTTAGTAATTGTTGTTATTGTTGTTTTGATTGGAGAGATTTTGGTGAGAAATTGAAATTGAAAATCAAAATGAAAAGGAAATGAACGGAACTGGTGTTTGGTTTGGCCGGAACGAGAAGAGAGATGAGAAGAGTCGACGAGTTTGCTGTGCTGTTGTCTGAATAATAAAATATCTTTTGTGGGGTTTTGGGTGGATACGGTACAGTGAGGTTTTATATAGTGATTTTACAATTGGGCGTTTGTCTTTTAGTGAAATAGGGCCCAATTAGTTATAATTGGTAATCGGGAAAATGTATTCTCGTTGTATTCTCGTTTTATTTTTATTTTTTCAGGTCCTTTAATGTTTTCGCGAAGATGGTGATTCACAGCCAGGGTCGTAAATTTGGTATGATATAAAAATATTAATATTAATATTTATTTTATTGAATTAATTAAATTAAGGGGTATGAAAATAATTCTCCCAATCTTAATTAGTATGCGGGTCCCCATTCAGGCAGAGATTTTACCTTTTTATTTTAACGGTGATTCTTATATTCATACCTAACCCGCCCAATAAAGGGTATATAAAATTGTCATTACTTGTCTCTAATACACTGGGTCCTCTCGGGCCCCATCCCCACAAGAATTTTTGTCATCTCTGTTCACGAGATTCAATACGTTAGGATTGAGTATATATACAATTTTTATACTCGTTAATTGAATAGATCGAATATCAATATTGGAATCCTCGTATTAGTAAATGTAAAATCTCTATGTGAACGAAGGCTTACTAGGGATGATCACAAGTAAAATTTTCGTATACATTAATTGAACGAACCGATTTCAGATATTGAAATTTACGTATCAACTCCAACTCGTCATTTGTATTGTTATTCTAACCAAAATTAAAGATTATTATTATTATATTCTATATTGTTAATTTGTTACAGTTAGAATAACATATATCTAATCGTCAAAATTAAAAATTTAATAGGTAATTAACAGTTATGTGAAAAAAAAAATTGGGACTTCTCATTTGGCAATAAACAAAACAGTATTAATGCCCACCTGGTGTTTGTTTTGTGGACGCTGAGAGAAATTTCATTTAAATAAATAACATTATGTGTGAATGTTAGAACTTAGAACAACTTTTTTTTGGATACTTAAGAAATCATGTCGTCAAACCAATCGATTTGGGTTTAAGCAGAATAAATGAAATCTCTGATTGTCCCAGATTTTTATAAAAAAAATGCGCCTTATAAACTCGAATTCAGGGCTTGACAATCAAGTCTTAAATTTCTTGTCACCAAACCACGTCATTGAGACATGTTAGAACAACTATATTAAGTGAACATTTCGCAGGCTTCTGTTGTAAATTCTTCAAATGTGGGTGGTTAAGATGGAGGAGGGACATGTCATTTGATGGTACCCTATAGGGACATGTCCTCCAATTGAGAAGCATGGAAGGGATACAACCTTTTGGAGGGTTGCACTCCAACCCAATTGGCACCCTTCCATGCCTTTATAAGGAAGGATCCTTGTTCATTCTCAAGAATCTGAAACTAATCCGAATGATCTGAATTTGTGAGTCAAATTTCATTTGTTTTTTTGAGAGAGTTCTACCATATTCCAAGTTCAAATACTTATTAATGAGTGCTCCTTGAACAAGAAGCATCCAAAGAATCCTGGAGAGAACATTGGTCATTTCGAATCCGTAGAGCACCAGAGACGGAGGCTAATAAGTTTTTAAGGACAGAGAATCATCTCGACTTGGATTCGTTTTCACTTTTTCCAGGTTTTCTTTACATATCAAGTTTTAGGGTTTTACTAGATTTACTTTTGTGTTATGTGTTTTGATTGTTAAAGTATGTTAATTTTCTATTTAAGGACACATTTCTTCTAACAGCTTCAACCAAAAACAAAATAACAAGCGTAGGTGGCTGGCTGGCTGATTTAACAACTTGAAGATTTGGAAGGGTGATTGATGATTCATTTTTCTCTGTCAAAATCATTGGACTTTTACCTAACTAATTTTAGACCCGGCCACGGTTCCCGTTCGGAACCGGAACCGAACCGGTTGGAACCGAAAGGTTCCGGTTCCGGAATCGAATTGGGGTTCCACCCCAACTCGAACCGGTCCGAACCGGTGGAACCGTACGGTTCCACCGGTTCGGACGGTTCCAACCGGAACCGAACGGTCCGGTTGGAACCGTAGAAATATTTATTAAATAAACGGCTCCCTGCAAAAAAAAATAATAATAATTAAAAAAATATTTTTATTATATAAAATAAAATTACTAATGTACCCCTAATAAAACGGTTATATTTATGGGCATTTTTGGTATTAAAAAAATTCTAAAATTCTATAAATAGGATTCATTTTTCATAATTTCATCACACCAAATTCTCAACTCTCTCATTTTCTATAATTCTCTTATTCTCAATCTTACTTCAATACAATTCTCTTATATTCTTATTCTCAATCTCAATTTATTTAGTTGTTAATTTGTTATCATTCGCATCGCAATTATTCAATTTTCTTATTTTTCTTCCTAATTTCTAAAAAAAATGGCAAGTTCATCCGAGAACATAATGTCAAATATGCCAACCCAAGAGAGCGGCCCTAGTGTTAGTGTACAATCATGGAGAAGAGAAGTTAAGGCTCGGTCCTCCGATATTTTCAAAATTCATTTTACTTTGGAACGCCTAGAAGATGGTTCACAACGAGCAATTTGCAACTATTGTGGGGTTATCTATAAATTTTCTGGTGGATACGGCAATATGATAGAGCACATGGAGAAACATCATCCGGTTGAATTTGGCATTGATACGACGCAGACTCAAATGGCCAGGTACTCATCATCTAGTAGAGGTACGAGTAGTGTAGATTTATTTAAATATTCTGATGCAAAAAATAGAGAAGAATTTGCGAAATTAACTTGTATGACACATCTTTCTTTAAGCTTTGGTGAAAAACTTCATTTTACTAATTACGTGCATAATGCTTTAAACCCTGCTGCATGTAGAATGACTCGAAACACAACAAAACGTCATATTTTCAAATTATATAAAGATGGTAAAATTATTTTAAATGAAATATTTAAAGAGATGAAATGTCGTATTTCTATATGTTCTGATATTTGAAATGACCATTGGCAAACACACTCATACATGGGTGTGATTTGTCATTGGATTGATGCATCATTTACCATGCAAAAACGACTTATTGCATTTAGAGTTTTTGATGACCAACATACTGCACATAATATTTATAGAATGATGAAGGTAATTTTTGATGAATATGGTTTATGAGAAAAAATTTTAACAATTGGATTTGATAATGCATCTGCAAATACTGCATCCATCAATGATTTAAAAGAAATATGTCAACCAAATTTAGGGGGTCGATTTTTCATATTCGTTGTACATGTCATGTCCTAAACTTATGTGTGCAAGACGGTCTAAAATTATTATCTCCTTTCCTTGATCCAATTAAAATGGCATTTAACTGTATTTGGTCATATTCTCAAGTTAGGAGAGAATGGACCAAGTTTTGTAAAATAAATGGTATTAAACCGATTAAATTTTCTAGAGATGTTCCAACACGTTGGAATTCTACTTATTTTCTTTTATGTCAAGCATTTCAATACAAAGATGCATTATGTATTTTTTTTCTCAACATGTTCAAAATATCACACTATATCCTAGTCAATGGGATATTTGTGAAAAAATTTAGATATTTTAAGAGTATTTAATTATGCTACTTTAGTTTTTAGCGGTGTTTATTATCCTACAGCACATTTATTTCTTCTTGAGAGTTTGAATATTGTTGGCACTCTCGATGAGCATGTTGACAGTGAAGATCCTAATGATCTTGTTTTGCTCGAAGCCATTACTGTTATGAAGGTAAAATGGTTGCATTATTTTAGAGAAATTCCTTTACTTTATCTTATTGCTGCTGTTTTTGATCCTAGATTTAAATTAGAAGGTTTGAATGATGATTTACAAGCTTACTATGATTATTTAGGAATAGTAGATGATGTTGATATTACGAGCATAATGACGAATTTAAGAAGTGATTTAATTATTTTATTTAATGATTATATTGTAAGATATAACTTAGGAACATTAGGTCAATCTAGTAGTAGCGAACCGGTAATTCAACCAAGACTTAGCGCAGGGGATTGTTGATTATTGCAACGAAATAAAAAAATCTAGGGATACGACAACAACTAATAACCCTGAATTAGATAATTATTTATCTACAAATTTTGAGTTTTCTAATGAAAGTTTATGCAGCAAAAATGTTAAAATCCTTGAATGGTGGAACCGGCATCAAAATATATATCCTGTTTTATCTATTATTGCTAAAGAGATCTAGGCAGCACCTATTTCCACCGTTGCGGTTGAGCAAGCCTTCAGCTTGAGAGGTAATATATTGGAAGATAGGCGATCTTCATTACATCCAAGCACTCTAGAAGCAACAGCTTGTGTGGATGATTGGACTCGAGCTGATCTGAGACAACAAGAAGATGCCCCCGATGATTTTGAAGATTTGTTCGATAATGCTTCTGCAACAAGTGCAAGCGGAACCGGAGCCGAAGGATCAACTGATAATGATGATTGATAATTGTAAAATTATAATTTACAAAGGGTATATGTCTTAAACTTGCAATGGAACTACGTGAGCTTTGATTCCTCTCACCCTTAAGGATACGTAGGCAACTTAAATTTTTAAAAATTTAAGCTCAAGCTCTTAATGTAATAATTTTTTTTTATTTATAAATTTAATCTCATTTTTTTAATTAATAATTTTTTTTTTATTTAAGCTTTGATTCCTCTCATTTTTTTATTTTAATTAAATAAAAAAAACATCCGGTTCGGTTTTAGGTTCCGGTTCCACACTCGTGGAACCGGAAATCGGCCGGTTCGGTTCGGTTCCGAACCGGAACCGAACCGCCGGCCGAGTCTAACTAATTTGATTTCAAAGTTTATTTGTTTATATTTTTTTGGTTTTTGTCAAGCGTTTGATTAATTACAAAGTGTTTCTTTATTCAAAATATATTAGCCTGTCCATAAGTCCATCAATTGCCTCATGCCGCTTGCGTGGTTGATTACATAAGAGTGTTTAAATTTTCGAATCAATTGTAGACCCGATCAGATTGGGTTTGGGAAAACAACTCATCTTCGAGTTAAACCGATCCAACCAGTAAATATCGGGTCGGTTCATGGGTTTGATTTTGAAACCGGACCCATATTTCTTACAATAATTTTTTTACTATTTTCTAAAATATTATTATTATTTTTTAAAATTTTATATGTATGACATATTTACGGGACATAAAATAGCTAGTATTTATATCCATAATTTGAAAACTCCATCTGAGGTGCGCCTCGCGACCACGGCGCATTGAGGCTTTTGCTCAGGTCGAGTTTTCAGCAAGCCCGCCTCAAAGGCCTAAGGTAGCTCGTCTCGAGTCGGTGCGGCCTGAGGCGGTTTGAGATGGACGTCTCAACCCGAAAGCCTTGGAGTTATTTTTTAAAAGAAATAAAAAATTATATAAATGAGCTGAAAGTTAGGATAAATAGTCTCAACTTGATCTTCTTGATAAATTAAAAAATTACATAAAATAAAATTTTCACTTTTGAAATCCTAACATGTAGTATTGTTAACTGTATTGATAGGGTAGCTCGACCCCGATACTTCGTTAAAATGAGAAAATAATTATTAACTTTAAAAATAACCAATAATTACTATTATATTTATTTATTAGTTGTAAGTTTTTATTAAAAAATTTATTATGATAGAAATTCTATATGATGATGATACTCCAGACTCAAATTTCAGTCTATTAGACACAAAATAATAGCCTATTTATATATTAACGATCATTTTATTTCATGAACATATTGTGTTATGTTTCATTTTGTTTAGTTTTTTTATGTATGTTTTTTGTATTAGTTCATATAGATTTATTATGGATGATTTATTTTGATTCTTTTAGTTCTTTTAAAGTTTAGATTGAGCATGTTGCCTCGACCGTCTTGAGGCTGTTCGCCTCGCCTCATGCGAGGAGCCCGCCTCACACTGCATATCGAGTTTTCGGACCTTGTTATTATCTCTTCTTCATGGCTTTCAGCACTTTATTCTTGCGAGCCTCTCTCTTTTCTTCTTTGACTTTCTTTTTGTTGCGGTTTTGGGTGATGGGGCGCAGCGGAAGCGCGAGTCCGGGAAAAATCGTATTTTAAAACTTTTTCAAAAATACCGAATAAATGATTCAATATCTAATATGAACAATTTATTCATATTTCACCTTAACCAATTTATTTAATATCAAATATTAACATAAATAAGATGAAAACTCGCGAAACTTTTACGAAAACCGTTTTTTTCCGCAAAATTGCCTAAAACGCGTTTTTGACCGAACCGACTACCCGACACTTATGGAAACTTTCCAGGTCAGCTCCAATAGGGTCGGGGCAGTTCACGGGCTGCCCGAACAGCGATGGAATTACTGTTTTCACAACCGTCACCCGGTTGGCTCAAAATCCACCTGATAACGCCGTTTTTGGCCGTTTTCGCTTATTTCAAGTCGGAAACACTTTCCGGAAATTGTGCCAATTCCAAAAACACATTCAAAACATTCTAAAGACAACAATTTCATCACCAAATCAGAATCAAGTGCAGGTCTGATCCAGTGAACAAATTAGCCAAACTATCATACTTTAATCCAATTTTACACAAGATTAATCAAATTAATCCAACATCAATTGAGTCACACCACACATGAACAACCCAAGAATAATTCTAGGCTATTTAGAGTGGATCAACAACTCTAAAATGACAACTCTTCAACAATTGAATAAATTGGACAAAATTACACTAATTTCCATCCAATATCAATTTCACACATGCATACACTTCCAAATCCATCATCAACAACCAAAAACCCCAATTTAAGAAACAAAAGGAACCCTAGAACAATTCTTATAATTCAAGAAAAACAAGAAATAAATTTACAAGTTTAGGGATTAAGAATTACCTTTTAATCTCAAATTTCCTAAACTTTTTTTTTCCTTGAATTTCCTTTCATTTTTCCAAGGATTCTTTAAACAATTTTTAGAAACCCATTTGAAAGCCTTTTGTTGCTGAGTTTCGGCAATAATGATCAACAAAGAAGAAGAAACTATTCACCTTTTTTTTTAAAAGCCACTTTGACCGAATTGATGATCAAGAAAAGAGGGACAATTTTTCTTTTATTTATTTCTTCATTGCCGACTTAATGAATAGGAAAAGGGGGTTGTTTTAGTCATTTTCATTTTAATCAAATAAAAGTCAATATATACTTTATAGTTTCCAATCAAAATTGGACATATATAAAGCTTATTTAAAACTTGTCATGACAACCAATAATAATATAACATATATCATAATATTTATGAAAATGGTTAATTAATTAATTATTTAAATATTTAACAATTAAATATTCAAATAATCAATTAATAAAATTATTATTGTATATGTATTTTTATTTACAATAAATAACAAATACATATATTTATGACATGTGTCAAAATCTCATTTGACGAATAATTAATGTGTATCTAATCGTATTATGTATCAAATACAAATATACAATAATTACGATAGACCAAAATCCCCTAAAACATGTGTTATCGTTTAACCGATTAAACGATCCGAATTAACTCATTTAATCCGGTGAAGTATGATGAATAATCTGTATTATTCATATCGAGTTGCCCAAGTGCTCAACGAGTACACTTCATATTGTGGGACTCTACAAGTTTAGGTTTATCCATCACAAAATCCGATTTCGCGTCCATAATCCACCCACTCATGGATTATGACGACCACAGATAATCTCGCTAAACTATGAAAGCTAAGGTCATAGCATACGTATAATCCCTCCGTCACAGGCCATCCGTATTATACTTGGGATATAGATGAGAACGTCAAATCCGTTCGGTATAATACAGTCGACTTTCAATTTACGATCTCTAAATAACACTCGGAACTGATTTCCGACGTTATACCACGGCCATGGATTTACTAGATCGTAAACACGTGAGGATGCCTATGCCCTGTACACAGGACTGACAGATCCTATCTTGATACGCACTGGATATCATGAGCATCAGTCCACACCTAACGAACAGGCGGAGGTCTGATCATGAATAGATCGTTGACGTGACTGCCATCAAAGTGTGGAGGATAACTCATATATCCCACTGTGGTATCTCAAGTCGAATGACCACTATGCTCGCTTAACTTGAGAAGGTTCCTATTGACGTTGGTGTACCATCTATTAGGAAACCTTCAGTGTGTCGTTCAGTGTCTTATCAAATAAACACATACATGTCTATACGAGTCTCCCGAGACTCATGGTTCACTGAGATAAACCATCAGACCAAGTCACGATATACGACATGTACTGGTCTCAGCGGATTTTACTAACCGACCTGTGTTAGTAAATCTTGACCAGGAACTTTATTTAAGGATATACATCTTATAGTACGCTTCCTAATGTCAATTACAAATTACGTTGTAACTGCGCACTATATTGTAAATCCTAGGGTCTTTGTCTAATATACACGTATCACTGAACCAGATTCAGTTTCGATCTAATAGTAATCAGATATATAATCATAATTAGATCGAATAAGCGTATAAAAGACAAGGGTGCTATCGTTAAAGTAGTAATATTATGGAAAATATAATTGCTCGTATTTATGAATCGGACATAAATACGATCCGGATTGGCACTCCGATCACCAACCCTAACACTTTTTGTTATCTTTTCTCGCAGCTTTCTTATCAATAGGTGCCTCATATCAGTTTCAGGTGAAGAACCCTTTTCTTCATGTTCATCTGTTTCAGATTCGGAATCATTCTCTGAACAATTAGAATGATCAGCCGGGCCGACAGATGACTCCTCTACAGAATTTGCATCTGGTTGCTGCTCTTTATCTGCTGGAGGTTATAGTACATGTCTCCAGTATCCTTGCCGCTGGTTATCCGTCTTAAGAGTTAAGAGTAATTCCTTACAGAAACATGAACACAATCCTCTCGTAAGAAATCAAGGGAATGCGGATGGTCAAGATCAACAGCTTGAGAAACATAGATGGTGTACAAGTGACCCTGTCAAATCAAACCGGAAGAAAATTAAAACTCACGTCCATTGTGGACCATGCAATCAATTTAATTACCCACTATATACTAGACATTATTATTACAGGTGCCTTTGGTCCTTCACCCCCATGAAAGCAGAGACACATGCAAATGCATTGAGTTTTTTCTTATTATTATTATTATTATTATTATTATTATTATTATTATATTATTATTTTTTCTTGGACTGCATAAAACAGCCAAGAAAGCAAGACAAGCAATCACTTCAAGGGGGAAAATAATAGGTGTTACCTCATAATAAAGTATGTTATATTCACTGAGGTCTCCATGCACCAGTTTGCACTTTTGATATAATGCCCGCATTGCAATTATCATCTGCCATTAATATGTGTTAGGAAACATAATTCCTAATATATTTTACATGTTTGTCATTTTAGGATCTAACCATACATGTATTACTAGTCCTAGATTTATTTACATGCTAATTGAAATAAATCTATATTAACCACAACACAATTGCATACCTTAAACTTGTAGAGACCTCTTAATCAAACTTAATTGATTGCTTAACTCAATAAGCAAATGGTCTTATTTATAGGAGGGAAACCAAGTCACTATTAGCTCACATGCATGGATTACTATTAATCATTGATTACTATTTAATCACATGCATTGATTACTATGTAATCACATGTATTTGGATGCATAATGACTTTCTCTAACCCTTCCAAAAATGTTACCATCATGGGTGTACCATTTGTTCCCCATTTAACATTTTACTAATTGTTGTCACTTAACAACTCTTGTTGTTACTTAATTATTTGATTAACAACTCTTGTTGTTTACTTAGTAATGAAATCATTACTAATTGTTGTTATTTAACAACACCACATAATTAACTTAATAATTTCCAACATGAAATTATTACTAATTGTTGTTATTTAACAACACCAAATAATTAACTTAATAATTTCCAAATGAAATTATTACTAATTGTTGTTATTTAACAACATCAAATAATTAACAACAATTAATTTCCAACATCTCCCACTCACACATGATGGGATCAACAATTTTTATTATCTCTACAAGAATAATTCATACTTTGCAATTGTGTCGTGCGACCAACATACTTCGAGAACTCACTTGCTATACATCTTTTAGGAATATATAGCCGCTCGAAAAATGGATAGAACCATAGTGGATTATGTATGCAGTATCCTCGATAATTTATCACATTAAATCTCTCTCGATCTCTTTTCGAATGTAATATTTATTTTGTACTCACAGTAATGTTTGATCACATAGAATAACATAATTGGTCGACCAGTGAATACAAGCTAATGTGATATTATACATATAATGATCTTTCTTCTTTCTCGAATCTCTCAACTTTGATTCAATTCGCTTTTCCAGAGATGTCCTTTCAGATCGAATCTCTCATGATCTTTCAGCAACACTCCAAGATAGCGATCATCAACTCTAAGTTTTAAGAAGCAACAAGAGTTTAAAGGGTACAATGTGAGATTGAAAAAATCTCAAGGGTATCACACAATATCAAGGGTATCACACAATATCAAGACTGAGATCTTTACTTGTATTACCCTCAATAGTCACAAATGTACACATGGTATGAAAACATGTGCTACGGTATTCTCTTCTTTCCCATGGAGCACATGTCTCATAAAATACCGTACAGATTATTGTTCAGACAAACACAATGTCTAACTCATAACTGACATTAAGACAAGTAAGGTGAAACAAATTTATTCACCTTAGGTCATATCACAGAGAAAGTGACCTCATAACGACATTACTTAATTTTCAAGCTTGAGCTCTCTAAATTATCACTCAGATAATTAGCTTAAAAATTTTTCTCATCTCCCATTAACACAAAGTAATGGAGGCGATTGCCAGTGTGAGAGGGCCAATCATTCACTTGTCCGACATACTTCTCATACTAACTAATAGTATTTTTGTTTAAACATGTATCAACATAATAACATGTAAGCATTGAACACAAATATCAATGAGTATTAACATTAGTAAACATTATTTGGGAAAAATACATATCATAATATGTAAGCACATTAACATCTACGCAATCCCTGAGTTTTTACATGTCTAACAAAGACATCTCTAGGAACAGGCTTGGTCATTGGATCTGCTACCATTTCTTGCGTAGAAATGTACTTCATGTTTACCTCTTCTCATGCAACTATGTCTTTCACAAAGTTATATTTGGTATCTATATGTTTCGTTTTACAATGGAATTTTGGGTCTTTTGTGTAGGCTATCGCTGCTTCACTATCACAGTTAACTAATACTGGACCAGAAGCTTCATTTGACATACCCAAATGATCCAAGAATCTTTTCAACCACACAGCCTCTTGTACTGCTGATGAAAAGGCCACAAATTCAGCCTCCATTGTGGATAAGGCTATACAAGATTGTTTCTTACTGCTCCATGAAATGGCACCATTGTTTAGCAAGAAAATAAAACCGGAGGTAGATTTTCTTTCATCTAAATCTCCTCCCCAGTCAGCATCAGTATAGCCTCTCAATTGCATATCATTTCCTTGATACCACAATGAGTAATCAGCTGTCCCTCTCAGATACCTAAATATTCTTTTAACTGCTTTCCAATGTGCTAGTCATGGATTGGATTGGTATCTACTTACTATTCCAACAACGAAACAGATATCAGGTCTTGTACACAACATTGCGTACATTAAACTTCCAACTGCATTTGCATAAGGAACTTTCTTCATTGTTCCTTTTCCTGTGGAGTTTCAGGACACAATCTACGACTCAAAACTTCAGTTTTCGTGATAGGAGTATCAATGGGTTTGCAAGCCTGCATTTGGAAGCGTTCAAGAATTTTCTTTATATATGACTCATGTGAAAGAGATAATAAATTCTTTGAACGATTTCTTGAGATCTTAACCCCAAGAATATATGCAGCTTCACCCATATCTTTCATCTCGAAGTTAGATGATAACCATTCTTTAATGTGTTTTACAAACTCCTTATCATTTCTGGCTATAAGTATATCATCCACGTACAAAGATAAGATAATGAATTATCATTATCTCTCTTGGTGTACACACAATGATCCTCATTTATCATTGTGAAATCATTCGAAATGATTGTATTGTGGAATCGTATATACCATTGTCTAGACGATTGCTTGAGACCATATATAGACTTTAAAAGTCTACATACTTTCTCCTTGTCATTTTCTTTTATGAAACCTACTGGTTGTTCCATGTAGATTTCTTCATCAAGTTCTCCATTGAGAAAAGCAGTCTTTACATCCATTTGATGTAATTCTAGATCCATACTTGCTACTATAGCCAGAATCAAGCGAATTGAGGTAAACCTTACAACAGGTGAAAAAAACTCTTCATAGTCAATTCCTTCCTGTTGCGTATACCCTTTTGCCACAAGTCGTGCTTTATATCTTTCGATATTGCCATCGGCATTACGCTTTATTTTAAGAACCCATTTGTTCTTAACAGCTTTGCGTCTTTGGGTAGATCAACCAATTCCCAAACTTGGTTGGACCTCATTGACTCCATCTCTTCTTCCATCGCTTTCATCCATTTTTCCTTAGCAGGACACTGAAGAGCCTCTCTTATGTTTCTAGGTTCTTCATCATCTTGAGGTAGAATCATAAAGGTTTCTCCTTCAATATCAAAACGACGTTGAGGAATGCCTATACGATTACTACGTCGCAATTGGGATTCTAGTGGTGGAAATGATTCCTCACTTTCGATATTATTCCCATTTGGATTGTGTACATTGCTCCCACTTGGATTATGTACATCACTCTCACTCGGATCACGTAAATGAGACTTGTGTGAAACTAATTCATCATTTTAAGATTCATGTGAAACCGATTCATCATGTTTTTTTCAAATTTCTCTCATCACTCCCACTTGAATTAGGTAAACTCGAGTGTTCACCAATCATGTGATCCATGTGATCTTGAGTTTCATATAGAGATAAATCTTGACCTATCTCTCTTCTTATGAAAATCAATTTCTAAAAATGTGATATCTCGTGATTCAAATTCTGTCACGCCTCCACTTTCATGTTCACCTATGCAAACATATCCTTTTGATTGTTCAGAATATCTTATGAAGATACTCTTTTTTCCTCTTGGGCCTAACTTTCCATGTTCGTGAGAACGCACATGAACATAAGCCGCACAACCCCAAGGTTTTAGAAAGTGAATATCTGGTTTACGACCTATCCATAACTCATATGGTGTGGTGGACACAGATTTAGATGGCACTCGATTAAGTACATATGTGGCAGTTAATAATGCAACACCCCAATAGGTTATTGGAAAATTGCTTGTGCCATCATAGACCTAACCATTTCAATAAGAGTTCTATTTCTTCTTTCTGTAACACAATTTTGTTGAGGAGTAGCAGGATTAGTCAACTGACGACTAATTCCTTTTTCATCACATAATTCTCTGAACTGATCAGATAAGTACTCACGACCACGGTCAGTGCGTAGTGCTTTAATTTTCTTGTCTAATTGATTTTCTGTTAAATTCATAAATTTCTTGAAACATTCTAATGGTTTTATAAATGGCATGGCCGAATTCCTTGATGAAACTTTTGAGAGAATTGTGATGCTTAAAGAATACAAGAAACATCACAATTTAGACATAGCCTGCCATGCAGGAGTTCATAGTACAATCATGATTAAAATCCATCCATATATGACCATCTAGTAGATTGAAATGACTTTCTTTTGTTAACGAATGTTATAAGAATGTCATTTCCATCTAGGTCCAGTCCTATATGATCACATCATACAAGGTGCCTCAATTCTCATGTCTCTACATGGACGATCCCGGATTAAGGTCGCCATACAAATATAGAGTGGACCGCATAGTCAACTCTCTCTTTCTGGGTATAACCCTTGGCCACTAGCCTAGCCTTGAAGGTCTGTTCCTTCCATTCTGCTCCCCTATTCCTCTTGTAGATCCACTTGCAACCTATGGGTTTTACCCCATCAGGTTGGTCTACAAGTTCCCAGACTGAGATTATTGGAGTTCGGAACCTTAGGTCCATTTGGTCCATGTGCTAGCTTGATATACTATAGCGGATTTAGTATAATTTGATAGTCCAATTATACACTCACACATGTATAAATATTATTAATATGATTAATAATATTAATGCTCACACTTGAAACTTTATATTAAAATTTAATATATGGTTTTATTAAATATATGATATTTAAACACATGTTATTTAATTATATTAGATATAATTAAATGAAAGGTTAAGTTAGTAATTTCCAAATTTTGGGTTCTGGAAAGCCTTGGATTTAATTTGGAAGTTACAAATTATAAAATGGAATTTCACCTTTTATTTTTGTAACATATATTTTATTATGGTAATTAAATTTGTTGTTACAAAATTAATAAAAAAGACATGTGCATGGCCGATTATTTTAGGAAAGAAAATTGAAGGGTTTTTTTTATTTTAAAAAATTACACCCTAAGTATAAAAAGGAAAATTATTTTTCTTTTTACTTAAGCCTTTCATTCTAACCCTAGCCTTCATCTTCTTCTTGTTCATTCTCTCTCAAAAGTTTAGACAAACTAAAAGAAAGAAAAAGAAGAAATTAAAAACAAATATCAAGTGTGTTTAAATCTCTAAATCGTTTGGGGGTTTTGTGAGTCTTGCCCACACATGTTTCCATTGGTAATGAGATATAGTTCGAAAGAATTTGTCGTGTCGAACAAATTTTCATCTTCATCTTTTTCTTGTGGTTCATGGCAGTGAGCATTATTTTTGCCCATTGCCGCCCCTTTACTTGGTGTGAAACGGAACTTCGTTTTGTTTTATTTTAATCCAGTTTTTTTGGGGAACATTTTGTGATGTTTTGGGGCTGTGTTGGGGCTATTTTCAAGTGAAAAATCAAAACCAAAACACAACCATAGTCCACACATTTCAAGGGTTGTTTCTGCAGTGCGTTTGGGCATGAATCGAGTCCAAAACAGTCCAGTTTTTGTCCGGCTGTTCGGGGCTGTTTCGGGATTGGAATTTTATCTAAAATTGAAACAAAATTTCCATGTGTGGCAGTAGCATTCAGCAATTAAGGGAGTAGGGCGGAAAAAAAAATTTCAAGTCTGATCTGTGTGCCTCAACCGTTTCTGATGTGCAAGGAAAGTGTTTCCTACAGGCACTGGCTGTGACAAACATTTTACGTCTCTATAGATTTCGATGTTCCTTATTCTGGTATTCTATGTCTTGGTAGAGTGTATTACTCATGTAAGATAGGTATGAGATAGACTCATTCAGGATAATTTCTTCAACCGGTATTACTGAGGGGTGAGGATCTGGGTAGCTTAGGACCGTATCTATGTCGGGTTGCTTGGGATAAGGTAACTAATCATCCCTGCTTATGACCTTCATTTATTTAATTGCGAGTCTGGGTTTGGGAATCTAAAGTCTCTTCATCCTCTTTGACATCTCTTGTCTATTGGAACTCCCACGTCTAATTTTGATTTCTTACTTCTTTTATCTTCTGTCCGTCATTCGTTACTCCGGGAACTTGCTATCTATATGAGGTACTTAAGGCTATTGGGTCTATTTGAAGGAATTTTCTGATGAGAGAATGAGTCTCATTAGAAAGGAAGGAATTTTACGAGAAGGGAAGAAATATTACTTAGGTCTACTTGATATTTTTCTCTTGCTCAGTCTTATTCTATTATCTTTGCTACTATAGGTTCTGGTACTTTCTTATTATCAGTTTCTGTATCTTTATCTCTTATTGGCTCTGGTTGCTTGAATATCTATTTACCATTCCTTACTTTTCTTATAGCTTACTCTTCTCACTCATTTGTGTAACTATTCTTAGAACTTTATTATCTGTTCTCATAACTTGTCTTGAACTTTTATTGACAAGCCAAGATATCTAGAGAAGGAGTTTCTGCTAGAATAAGGGTTATGGCTACTTTACTAGGAAGAAAATCTAGATAGCTTCGGGAATTTTTACTAACCTGTCTATAGAACTTGAGGACGTACTCGAGGATCAGATATTGAAGAGGTAGTTCTTTGCATATGGGTATCTCGGACATACTGCGTATACAAGACCCCAACATTCTACCCACTACAGTCACTGACTCCTTAGACCATGCTCTAAAACCATCTTTGTAACATCCCACTCCAAGAGAATTCATAATAAATATTACATTTCTTATTATTAAAATGAAATTCATAATTACATTTTTTCAATATTGGAATGGAAATAATGTTTCTTATTGCACTAAGAAAATGTAAAACTTTATTTCATCATCAAACCATCATTTACATATTTAAACAAAATCTGCATGCCTACTGGGACCGGGCCATACCGTGCCGGTTACCTCGCCGGTCTACATGCTGGTATTGGCAAGAAAATCCTGCTCTCTGGAACCGGGCTGGTCCTCGCCGGTTTCCATACCGGTTTGCTCGCCGGTCTAACGGCTAGTTTTTCGAACGTTATATAGCCGTTGGGAGATATTGAAACCCTAGACCGGCATGCCGGTCTCCTCGCCGGTTTGCTCGCCGGTCTCGCTGTAAGTTGGGGAAAGCTTTGCATTTTGTTATAAATAAACCCCAACTCATTTGCCTTAAGTTAGAGATCTAGAAAACTTCATATACATTCTCTAAGGCAAACAAAAAGGTGATATACACCTTCATATTCATAAACACTCATCCAAGCTCACACACACATCTTCCATATCATTTAGTGAGCTTAGATCACTTGGGTTTGCTCTCACACAATCTTCTTATTATTTGTGAGTGCCCAAGTGTGTTTTAAATTCTTTCTTATCAAAACACTTGTGGTTTGTGAAATCCCATTGTTTGGGTAAATTATAAAGGTTGTGAGTGCACCTACGAACAAAACTCAAAATTATAAAAGGGTTCGGAGTGCGCCTTGGCGGAAAACTCTTGGTTACGAGTGAACCACGGAAACTCGATTTTAGTGGAAATCTTCAAGCGAGGCTTGAGGGAGTGGACATAGGCACGGTTTACCGAACCACTATATATCGCGGTGTCGTATCTCTCTTTCCCTACTCTTTTACTATTTGCAAGTTTGATTACATTTATAATATTGATTAGAAACTTGCATATAGGCTATTAATTGGAATAGAGAAAATTGCCTAAAACTCACACTTGGTAATAAGAGCAAACAAAATGAGTCTTCGGACTATTCAATATGAACGTTGATTAGATCAACTAGGTCACTTAGAGAGCTTCATGGGTCATTAAAGACTTATGAAAAAAATTGAAAACATCTTGAAGGTTGAGGGAAATGATAAAGGGGTTGTTCTTGTTGTCTTTGGTCCCTTGTAAACTGGAGATGAGATCCTACTAAAATAACACCAATTTCCTCTTATTAAAATAACCCCTTATCTAAAATAACACCAATTTCCTCCAATGTGCCCAAGCCACCTGGCAAAGCAATAAAAGCATCAGCACGTTAATCATTTCTACTAGTCGTTCAGACATACCTGGCACGATCAGTTCCTCTCCATTTGATGGTTCAATAAGATTTGCTTCTGCCAATGGTTTTGGGATGATTCCCAAAACGTGACTGCCTCCTTCCTGTACCGCCTTTGAAACGATCCCCATAAGTCCAAGATTTCCCCCGCCATATATTAAGTTCATATTCCTTGCAGCTAAGACTCGACCCAATTCCTGTGCTGCCTCCATGTATTGTGGTTTAGTACCAACACTACTACCGCAAAAACACACATATGTAAATTCGGCCAGACTATGATTTTTGATTAAATTTTGTTTCCAAAATAAACAAATCATATTCCTTATATATCAAGGAATTCGGCCAAGGCTAGGATTTTTGATTAAATTTTGTTTCTAAAATAAACAAATCTTATTCCTTATACATCAAGGAGTTCCTAAACCAGGTAGATGTGAAATAAAAGAGTCAGAAAACTCACCTGCCAATCGGATTCGTGCTTCAATAATCTAACGAATGTCAGTAGGAATACCTTTAATCTTCAGTAACCTCATCTGTTCTAAGCGAGCTTTGTAGATTTTTATCATAGATTTTTTAGGGAGATAAGTAAATTGCTTGTGAAGACTTGCGAGAGCTTCTTCCCTTTTGAAATGTCTTTACCTGCAAAAATTAAACACACAAAATAAAATCACACCAAATTACAATATACACAAAAAATTGCATGGGTTGCCTCCCTGCTAGCACTAAGTTTAATGCCGTCAGCTAGACGTGACTGACCGAATTCCACTGATTCTTCGAAGAAGCAATGTCGGACATTGCTTCTTGAGTATTTCTTGGAGTGGGTTGTTAAATCTAGGGAGTATCCAAAACATGCAGTTCATGCATGCACATATGTATGCGTATGGCTGAAACTCTTCCGAATCTTTCCTCTTATTATACGCCAAAACGTTGGCCTGCGCTCGCAGTTACAATCACAATCACAATCGCAATCGAACCGTTGACCTATAATAACCGAACCGTTAACCATAATCATAAACCATAATTGTACCGGACCGTCTAGTTCGGTTGTGATTGGCTTAAAAATCAACAATCGGTTTGGACGGTTGGTACGATTGAAACAGTAACCGTTATGGTTTCAATCGTTAGTAAATCTTTATTTTCTATTTTTAAAAATTCACTTTCTTTACATTTTCTATTTTTCTATCAATCATTAATATATGGTTTAGTAAATTTTTACTTTTTTATTATTTTATAACACTTTAAATTATTTTATTAAAAAAAAATGATGGTCAACCTTTAACCGAACCAAACCGTACGTTCGATCAGTTAAAAGTTATGGAAATCACAACCGAACCATAAATCTACGGTTCAATTGCGGTTCGACAAAGGGTGAATCACAAACCATACGATTCGGTTATAATTTTCAATCGTAACCGAACAGTGTGCATTTCTACTTTAAATCAATAGTCTCTATCAAACAGTGTCATAGACTCTTAAAATAGACTTAAGCAAAAGCATTTACCTAAATTAGGTTTAGGTACCATTCTTTCTCTCTTTGGCTAACTTGCTAATGGTGCCATATGGACTGCTTATGGTCTCATCAAGTTGGACAATTCATTCTGGTAATCACTTTAACTTCAATTTATTAATCAAATATGAAATTAGGTCCAAATGGTCCATTTTCTGTTTTTAATTTAACTTCAAAAATGGCAAAACAAAGGTGCCATCAGATTATTGTTTGGCGAGAGTAAGTTCTTATTATTGGTTGGGGTTTAATTGATAAGTAGCGCAAATTTGATAAGCGGGGTCACCTCGACTAATCCCGAAACCTGTAATTTTCACTATCCTTACTTTTCATCTAAAATTCACAAGTCAATTATATAATTTTAAAATTCATTGGAACAGCCGGGCCATAAGGTGCTTCCCCTTTGAGTGCCGTAATTAATTTTATATCACCCTTGAGTCACAATTTTGGTCAATTATTATTGCAGGTAAGCAATGGTCTTGGAACAGTTCTGGGTGCAATACAACTCGTAATATATGGATGCTACTACAATCAACACCAAAGAAAGGAGATGATGCTGTTAAGCCAACTGAAGTTCAGCTCTCTGGTGTATCCATGGCTTAATTCGCAACAGCTAAGGCAGTATTCAAGTGCATATAGATTTTCATTTTGGGTTTTTTTTTCCCTTTATGCTGTTATTTTTTTAAATCCTTAGAAGAACAAATTAATTCAACGGCATTACTCATTTGTGAGTTTAGTTGTGGATAAGGAGCACTCATTTGGTCGAGTTAGTATAGACAATTTCATTGTTCAGATAAGATTGATCTCTGAAGCTTTTGATAATTTTGCTTGAAAGTTTTTCCTCTTCTTGCCCTTCTGTTATTGTTAATTTTTTTTTTTATAAATGAATGCCCTAAAATGCTTTTGCTTTCAATTTCCATCCGACGATAATTTTGATCTTTTTAGCATGTGTAGAATTGGTTGGTTGTACCCAATGGACGCGGTTGTGGTATAGGATTCAGGATTTCATGTTGAGGTTTTGGGTTCAAATCTAGTTAGTGAAGTCTTACCTACTTCGTTTAAATATGTAAATGATGGTTTGATGATGAAATCTAGGGAGTGAAATTTTACTTATTCCGTTTAAACCCGGAAATGATGGTTTGATGATGAGGTTTCAACGAATTAAAAAAAAATTGTTGGTCGTTGGAAAGCACCTTTAACTTTTCAATACTCAGGAACTTCTTATAGCAATTTGTTACTGTTAATATTTCTGCTTTACAGTAATTGAAATACATTTTAGATAAAACTAGAATTTTTAATAACATTTTTTTGCTGTTCTTTTTTTTTTTTTCCAATAAATTTTACAGCTATAGAAGTTTAGAAGATGTATAATTTTGAATTAAATATATTCTTTGAAAATTAGACTTAAGCAAAAGCATCAAGGGGGCCCAAAATTAGACTTAAGCAAAAGCATTTACCTAAATTTAGGTTTAGGTAAATTATGAATCACTCTTTTATTTCACATCAACTTGGCCTCTTCTGGGTTATTTAATTCAAATGTAACCATCTATTTTTCCTTCTAAAATCTGTCGGAAGATCCCGATTTCAATTTCTGCCCAAAGAGGTGGAACCCCACTTAACAAGATATAAAAAATAACACCAGCACTTCAAACATGACCATAATGATTGGGTAAAACCTCTGGTGCGACATAATAAGGACTCCATCCCTCACAGAGCTCCATCACAATATGCACACAGAATCTATCCTCCATACGTGCCATGGATCATCACCACGTGCTCCTGCTCTGACAAATGATGCATTATCTAGATTTCTCTCCAAACATCGTCGTAGTCATCTTGGCATATAAACTTCCGCTTTGGGATTGTCTTGCAGGCGTAGTTATGGCCTATGCTCTTTTGGATACATAGATACGTGGTCCCAAGTTGTCCTTGCCCGAGCTTCTTACCGATTGTGTAATCTTGAGTGAGGTTTTGGGTAGTGTAAGGAAGAACCCTCGTGGGTTTTTTGACTGTATCTTTGTTAATTTAGGGTTGATGAGAGAGGTGAGTTGGCTTGCGTTGTTAAGAGAGAACTAGGTTTGCCGTCAGTGAGGGCTGGTGAGGTATTACGTGTGGTTCATGGTTTATTTTCTTCACACTTTTTAGAGAGAGAGGGAGAGAGAGAGAGGCGAGAGGCGTTAGAGAAAGAGGGATCATGGGCTTAGTGTTTCATTCTCTTTTCTTCGTTTGGAGTGAGTTTGATAGTAAGAGAGAGAGGGATCATGAGGCTTATGGTTTCATTCCTTTTATTTTGGCGTGAATCGGAATTGGTGGGGGCTGGTTTTGATAGGATGATAGAGACCATAGAGACCAGAGGGATGGTGAGGCTGCGGTTCCTGAGTCGTGAGGTGAGAGTATCCAAGGGATTTGTTCTTTTGTTTTCTTCGTTGGCAGGCTGGCAGAGGGTTATGGCGTTAAGGGCTGCTTGTGTGCGTTTTAGGGTTCGTTTGGGGTGGTGAAGGGGTGGTTTATTTGTGCTTGTTGCTGCCGAGAGGGCTCTAAGTGTCGAAGGTTTTTCTGTGTCAGGGCAGTCCGTTGGTCTTAGTAGGATTTTCTACATCAAGGGTTTATTGTTTATTTCTAGTTTCGGCTGAGAAAACTTGGCCTCTTTTAATTTTGAATTAAATAAAGAATAAAATTAAAATTAAAAACTCTATATAATACGTGTTATTAAAAATAAAATTAAAACAAGCATCAAACCAGTAGCTAGGTTTGAATGGTGAAACAAATATAAGATGGATTTGTAATTAGGACAATTTTGAATTTTAATATATAAGTATGGATAATTTAGTCAATTTATTTATAATTTTAATTGCTCACTTTCTCTACCCTCCAAAACCCCCCACTTTTGGATGAGAAATTTTGCTCCCCTCCCATTCCTTTAAAAAAATTGAACCAAACAAATATAATTTAAAATAACTCATCCCCTTCACTCCCCTCCAAAACCCCACAACCAAACACACTATAAAGAACATGATATACTTACTCACATTTTTCTTGAATTTATTTCAATTCTCTCGGTTCACGTGAGATAATTACTATAAAATTCAGTAAAAGTGTTTTGTTCTCTAAAACCCTAAAAAAAACAAAAACAGAAACTTCTCAAAAAAAAAAAAAAACAAAAATAGAACTTCAAGGTTTATCCATGGAAGCAACAGCAACAAGAGCAGCAGTAACTACAGTAAATACTGGACTCACTGTTGTTGGATCCGATACTCTTATGAGTTCCACATAGTTCCAAGATCCGGAAACCCGCCTCCAAACCCATATCCGCTCCCCGAATCCACTCCTCCGCCGGTGACGCTACTT
>SKCR01004582.1:0-26415 GCA_019454045.1 Zanthoxylum bungeanum | reverse complement strand
TACTTGGGATACAACTCCACGTACTGCTTGAGAGACTTTCAAGCACGTGTTTCATTTTGTGATTTAAATCTATGCTTATCATCCCGCTATTTATCTTTTTATGCATTTTGTTATTCATGTATTATTACTTGATGCGCATGGGCTAACTAGGGTGGATTAAAGGTCCTCTATTCGAGGGAAATGCCCAAAGGCTACATTTACCACGATGTTTTGCCGCGCCGGACGAAGTGCGTTTGATTGAACGTGAGATTTGTTCAATCTGGCATACAAGGTCACATATTATTATTTGCTTATTCATGCATTGATAATTTAATGCTCATGGGCTAACTAGCGTGGATTAAAGGTCCTCTATTCGAGGGAAATGCCTAAAGGCTACCTTTACCACGATGTTTTGTCGCGCCTTTTATTATGTCATTTACCCTTTGCATATCATTGCTTTATTTACGCATGCAATGCATTCTAGTGCGCATGGGCTAACTAGGGTGGATTAAAGGTCATTTATTCGAGGGAAATGCCTAAAGTCTACCTTTACCACGACATTTTACCGCGCCGGATGAAGTACACTCGATTGAATGTGAAATATGTTCAATCGGGCATACGAGGTCCTACATCATGTATTTGTTTATCCATGTATGTGTTGTGTCATTTCAGATGCCATTTTGGTAATCTCGTTCGAACGCGTTCCCGAACGCTACACGAACGTATGCATTCTGTCTCATTTTCGTTCGAACGCGTTTCCGAACGCTACTCGAACGCGCATGCATTTTATTGTATCATGCATCAGGTCTTATCCTGTTCGAACATGTTTCCGAATGCTATATGAACGCGGAAATTCTGTTTATTGTTCAAACACGTTATCAAACGCTATACGAACGCGGACATTTTGTTTATCATTCGAACGCGTTATCAAACACTACTCGAACGCGTGTATTTTGTTTATCGTTCGAACGCGTTTACAAACGCTACATGAACGTGCACACACTGGACAGATTCCTTTTTTTTTTTATTCATGTTTGTCTTCTTAGTCATTCCCTTCTCCATCATATGCTTAGTTAGCTCTCTTTAATATTATGCTTTTACTGTTATTGTTTATTTATCTTTCTGCATTCATCTATTTAATATGTTCATGAAATTGTGTGCTTGCCGTTATGTCGATTTACTTTTATGTATGCAAACTTAGATATAGGTTGTATGCAAACTTAGATATAGTTTATTCTTGCGTATGTATGTTGCGTAGACTTGGTTAGATTATTGTACAAATCCATTCATTACAAGTGGCATAAGTAAGGGACCATTCTGAACCCAACGGTTTGAGGTCTTCCTCTGCGAGGGGTGAGTGCGGCCCTAAATCATTTCCCAGTTCACACTGGGTGGCAACTCCATTTTATTTCTCCGGTTTAGTCTCCCGCGGGCTACTCCGTACTCCCGACCGGGCCACGAGCCTGGAACAGCGTCACCGATTTCCGTGTCCTGCAGAATGGATCGATGTACAAGGTGAAAAGGAAACTGCATAAAAGAAGGATAGTAAAGAACGAGTCTCTAACAAACATTGATCTATGGTCGAGAACGAAAGAACTTTAAAACTGTCCAAGGAAGCAGAACGTCTATGGAAGAATGGAAGAGGCCATCCTTGAACGAGACCAAACTGGCGGGCAGTGAAGTTAGGCGAATAGACCTCCAGTCCGGCCTTGCCATTGGCTCGGTCAGGATGTCATGAATCAAATCGCGGCTACATAAAAACTTTTTCCATATGCGATGAATTGACTCATCCTCTTCTGACTCGGGAATTTCATTAACGAATGAGGGGCTGTCGCCCAGAGAGAAAGGGAAGAAAAAAGGGACCCGAGAAAAGGTGAAGAAATATTCAAAAATGGTGCGAGGAAGGAGAGAGGTTGGCCGAAGTTGGGCAAACAAAAGACCAGCACAAAGATAAGAATGACTTGACTTAATTTTGCCGAAGACTGGGAAATACGCTCTAAGACAAAGCTGGACGAGCCAAAGAGGGCTAGAGGCGATCGACGAAGCCTCCGACCGAAGTTGTTTTTGAAGAACGGCCAACCCACGATAAGTGGCAGCCAACAAAAAGGATGCCAGGTCCAAACGACGACCGTTGGCAAGGTCTGAGAGATAGGGAGGTAACGGGCCATGGGTTTCTGACTAGGTTCACAAATGATATATTTGCAGAGCCAATAATAAAGGAAAGTCGTACTCTCCAACACTGAGACCGGACCGACCGATTTGGGAAACGCAAGGAATAAAGCAGAGTAAGACGAGAAGGACGAATAGTCCATTGAAGGAGGGGGGAAATGAAAGGTTGTACATACAGAAATGGTCGCACCCATAGGGGCCAACCCGGTCAGAGCTCTGATATCGCGAAGGGTGATGGTGAAAGGACCAGCAGGGAAGAGGAAAATGTTGTAGTCGGAAGACCAAAAGAGTAGCGAAGTGGGGAACAGATTTCGATCGAAAAGGGACAAAGCTAATGAAATCTCGATGAGAGAAAGAAAGCCATGTTCTTCAAAAACGTGCGAGTATCTGCATGCAACAACATGCGTTGGAACCAGGTCTCAAATGAAGAATCGTGTTTAGGCCATGTGCGGATGGGATTAGACTGAGCCAAGGGAGAGACGTTCAAAGGTTAGAAGTGGAAGGAAATAATTGAGCCAAAGGGGTCGTGGCGATGGCGTTGTCATCGACAAAAATAGGGCCTAGAGTGCACTGACCGTAGTTCTCATTAAGACATGAATGCCGAAAACACTCACAGATGAGTCACCCAATGACATCTGGTAATCACCGAAAGTAGATGAGCCGTTCTTGGGAGCAGAGAAGAAGAAGACGCCATTGATACCGAAGGTTGAGAGCACGAAAGAAATGAGTTTTACAAAGAGAATGAAAAGTAAAGTGAAAACAAGAGCAGGCTAAACCCTTATAAACGAAGGCGAAAAGCTCATCCTGAGACATGTGTCGCAGCCCAAATCTTCGGAGGAAGGAAAGGGCGGGAGAATTAAAAGAATGAAGGGTCGCCCTAGACAGGTGTTGGAACGCGATTTGATGTAAAAGAATAATGGTGACGTGTGACGTGGGGTGATACTGAAATGACGTGAAAAACGGCTCATAAATGAACGTCATGATGAAACGTGTTGGGAAATGTCGCATATTTATTGAAGAATTGATGGGCTCACATGGGGAACATAAAAGACGGCCCGATAAAATAATAGGGCGAAGATCTGTAGGCCGACATCTACCGCCCTGACTACCCAAATTGAGAAATTCACCTCGATTTCACTTCCAAATCAATCAAGGTGAATTTGGGGGACAACTGTTGACAAAAGAAAATTGCCCTAGGACGAATGAATCAGTAGAGGACAAAAGCAAGCAGAATGAATAGGCATCACGCCACAGAACGATTTACAAACAGGGCGACAATGGGAAGAGAAATCAGAACGATCGCCAGACGACACAGCAGCTAGGGCGACAAAAGAGTCGGGACGACTGATACATGCTACAGTTGATCCTACGATTTAAACGGTTAGACAGTGTCACCCACAACCTGACAGTTCATCGCGCACAATCCAATAGTTCCCCCCACGATCAGGCGGTTATAGCACACAACTCAACGGTTGGAGGCATGATCCAGCAATTGCAGAAAAGTTACGGATTGAACCGTCTAAGCAGTTAACAATGTCCACTATAAAAGGCTCATTCATGCGAGAAGAAAAAGGCCCCCGAACAAATGAAGACTCAAAACGAATATTTTATTTTAATTTCGTAGCTTTGTAATTTAGGATTGTAATTTGTGCGCTTGTGCCCCTTGGAGGCTTATTCACTTAATCAAACACCTCCTTGCTGGGACTGTGTCTCAGGAGGTTTGGACCTTAGACGCTCTCTTGACGGAAAATTGTGCAAACAAATACATTTTAGTAATTGTTGTTATTGTTGTTTTGATTGGAGAGATTTTGGTGAGAAATTGAAATTGAAAATCAAAATGAAAAGGAAATGAACGGAACTGGTGTTTGGTTTGGCCGGAACGAGAAGAGAGATGAGAAGAGTCGACGAGTTTGCTGTGCTGTTGTCTGAATAATAAAATATCTTTTGTGGGGTTTTGGGTGGATACGGTACAGTGAGGTTTTATATAGTGATTTTACAATTGGGCGTTTGTCTTTTAGTGAAATAGGGCCCAATTAGTTATAATTGGTAATCGGGAAAATGTATTCTCGTTGTATTCTCGTTTTATTTTTATTTTTTCAGGTCCTTTAATGTTTTCGCGAAGATGGTGATTCACAGCCAGGGTCGTAAATTTGGTATGATATAAAAATATTAATATTAATATTTATTTTATTGAATTAATTAAATTAAGGGGTATGAAAATAATTCTCCCAATCTTAATTAGTATGCGGGTCCCCATTCAGGCAGAGATTTTACCTTTTTATTTTAACGGTGATTCTTATATTCATACCTAACCCGCCCAATAAAGGGTATATAAAATTGTCATTACTTGTCTCTAATACACTGGGTCCTCTCGGGCCCCATCCCCACAAGAATTTTTGTCATCTCTGTTCACGAGATTCAATACGTTAGGATTGAGTATATATACAATTTTTATACTCGTTAATTGAATAGATCGAATATCAATATTGGAATCCTCGTATTAGTAAATGTAAAATCTCTATGTGAACGAAGGCTTACTAGGGATGATCACAAGTAAAATTTTCGTATACATTAATTGAACGAACCGATTTCAGATATTGAAATTTACGTATCAACTCCAACTCGTCATTTGTATTGTTATTCTAACCAAAATTAAAGATTATTATTATTATATTCTATATTGTTAATTTGTTACAGTTAGAATAACATATATCTAATCGTCAAAATTAAAAATTTAATAGGTAATTAACAGTTATGTGAAAAAAAAAATTGGGACTTCTCATTTGGCAATAAACAAAACAGTATTAATGCCCACCTGGTGTTTGTTTTGTGGACGCTGAGAGAAATTTCATTTAAATAAATAACATTATGTGTGAATGTTAGAACTTAGAACAACTTTTTTTTGGATACTTAAGAAATCATGTCGTCAAACCAATCGATTTGGGTTTAAGCAGAATAAATGAAATCTCTGATTGTCCCAGATTTTTATAAAAAAAATGCGCCTTATAAACTCGAATTCAGGGCTTGACAATCAAGTCTTAAATTTCTTGTCACCAAACCACGTCATTGAGACATGTTAGAACAACTATATTAAGTGAACATTTCGCAGGCTTCTGTTGTAAATTCTTCAAATGTGGGTGGTTAAGATGGAGGAGGGACATGTCATTTGATGGTACCCTATAGGGACATGTCCTCCAATTGAGAAGCATGGAAGGGATACAACCTTTTGGAGGGTTGCACTCCAACCCAATTGGCACCCTTCCATGCCTTTATAAGGAAGGATCCTTGTTCATTCTCAAGAATCTGAAACTAATCCGAATGATCTGAATTTGTGAGTCAAATTTCATTTGTTTTTTTGAGAGAGTTCTACCATATTCCAAGTTCAAATACTTATTAATGAGTGCTCCTTGAACAAGAAGCATCCAAAGAATCCTGGAGAGAACATTGGTCATTTCGAATCCGTAGAGCACCAGAGACGGAGGCTAATAAGTTTTTAAGGACAGAGAATCATCTCGACTTGGATTCGTTTTCACTTTTTCCAGGTTTTCTTTACATATCAAGTTTTAGGGTTTTACTAGATTTACTTTTGTGTTATGTGTTTTGATTGTTAAAGTATGTTAATTTTCTATTTAAGGACACATTTCTTCTAACAGCTTCAACCAAAAACAAAATAACAAGCGTAGGTGGCTGGCTGGCTGATTTAACAACTTGAAGATTTGGAAGGGTGATTGATGATTCATTTTTCTCTGTCAAAATCATTGGACTTTTACCTAACTAATTTTAGACCCGGCCACGGTTCCCGTTCGGAACCGGAACCGAACCGGTTGGAACCGAAAGGTTCCGGTTCCGGAATCGAATTGGGGTTCCACCCCAACTCGAACCGGTCCGAACCGGTGGAACCGTACGGTTCCACCGGTTCGGACGGTTCCAACCGGAACCGAACGGTCCGGTTGGAACCGTAGAAATATTTATTAAATAAACGGCTCCCTGCAAAAAAAAATAATAATAATTAAAAAAATATTTTTATTATATAAAATAAAATTACTAATGTACCCCTAATAAAACGGTTATATTTATGGGCATTTTTGGTATTAAAAAAATTCTAAAATTCTATAAATAGGATTCATTTTTCATAATTTCATCACACCAAATTCTCAACTCTCTCATTTTCTATAATTCTCTTATTCTCAATCTTACTTCAATACAATTCTCTTATATTCTTATTCTCAATCTCAATTTATTTAGTTGTTAATTTGTTATCATTCGCATCGCAATTATTCAATTTTCTTATTTTTCTTCCTAATTTCTAAAAAAAATGGCAAGTTCATCCGAGAACATAATGTCAAATATGCCAACCCAAGAGAGCGGCCCTAGTGTTAGTGTACAATCATGGAGAAGAGAAGTTAAGGCTCGGTCCTCCGATATTTTCAAAATTCATTTTACTTTGGAACGCCTAGAAGATGGTTCACAACGAGCAATTTGCAACTATTGTGGGGTTATCTATAAATTTTCTGGTGGATACGGCAATATGATAGAGCACATGGAGAAACATCATCCGGTTGAATTTGGCATTGATACGACGCAGACTCAAATGGCCAGGTACTCATCATCTAGTAGAGGTACGAGTAGTGTAGATTTATTTAAATATTCTGATGCAAAAAATAGAGAAGAATTTGCGAAATTAACTTGTATGACACATCTTTCTTTAAGCTTTGGTGAAAAACTTCATTTTACTAATTACGTGCATAATGCTTTAAACCCTGCTGCATGTAGAATGACTCGAAACACAACAAAACGTCATATTTTCAAATTATATAAAGATGGTAAAATTATTTTAAATGAAATATTTAAAGAGATGAAATGTCGTATTTCTATATGTTCTGATATTTGAAATGACCATTGGCAAACACACTCATACATGGGTGTGATTTGTCATTGGATTGATGCATCATTTACCATGCAAAAACGACTTATTGCATTTAGAGTTTTTGATGACCAACATACTGCACATAATATTTATAGAATGATGAAGGTAATTTTTGATGAATATGGTTTATGAGAAAAAATTTTAACAATTGGATTTGATAATGCATCTGCAAATACTGCATCCATCAATGATTTAAAAGAAATATGTCAACCAAATTTAGGGGGTCGATTTTTCATATTCGTTGTACATGTCATGTCCTAAACTTATGTGTGCAAGACGGTCTAAAATTATTATCTCCTTTCCTTGATCCAATTAAAATGGCATTTAACTGTATTTGGTCATATTCTCAAGTTAGGAGAGAATGGACCAAGTTTTGTAAAATAAATGGTATTAAACCGATTAAATTTTCTAGAGATGTTCCAACACGTTGGAATTCTACTTATTTTCTTTTATGTCAAGCATTTCAATACAAAGATGCATTATGTATTTTTTTTCTCAACATGTTCAAAATATCACACTATATCCTAGTCAATGGGATATTTGTGAAAAAATTTAGATATTTTAAGAGTATTTAATTATGCTACTTTAGTTTTTAGCGGTGTTTATTATCCTACAGCACATTTATTTCTTCTTGAGAGTTTGAATATTGTTGGCACTCTCGATGAGCATGTTGACAGTGAAGATCCTAATGATCTTGTTTTGCTCGAAGCCATTACTGTTATGAAGGTAAAATGGTTGCATTATTTTAGAGAAATTCCTTTACTTTATCTTATTGCTGCTGTTTTTGATCCTAGATTTAAATTAGAAGGTTTGAATGATGATTTACAAGCTTACTATGATTATTTAGGAATAGTAGATGATGTTGATATTACGAGCATAATGACGAATTTAAGAAGTGATTTAATTATTTTATTTAATGATTATATTGTAAGATATAACTTAGGAACATTAGGTCAATCTAGTAGTAGCGAACCGGTAATTCAACCAAGACTTAGCGCAGGGGATTGTTGATTATTGCAACGAAATAAAAAAATCTAGGGATACGACAACAACTAATAACCCTGAATTAGATAATTATTTATCTACAAATTTTGAGTTTTCTAATGAAAGTTTATGCAGCAAAAATGTTAAAATCCTTGAATGGTGGAACCGGCATCAAAATATATATCCTGTTTTATCTATTATTGCTAAAGAGATCTAGGCAGCACCTATTTCCACCGTTGCGGTTGAGCAAGCCTTCAGCTTGAGAGGTAATATATTGGAAGATAGGCGATCTTCATTACATCCAAGCACTCTAGAAGCAACAGCTTGTGTGGATGATTGGACTCGAGCTGATCTGAGACAACAAGAAGATGCCCCCGATGATTTTGAAGATTTGTTCGATAATGCTTCTGCAACAAGTGCAAGCGGAACCGGAGCCGAAGGATCAACTGATAATGATGATTGATAATTGTAAAATTATAATTTACAAAGGGTATATGTCTTAAACTTGCAATGGAACTACGTGAGCTTTGATTCCTCTCACCCTTAAGGATACGTAGGCAACTTAAATTTTTAAAAATTTAAGCTCAAGCTCTTAATGTAATAATTTTTTTTTATTTATAAATTTAATCTCATTTTTTTAATTAATAATTTTTTTTTTATTTAAGCTTTGATTCCTCTCATTTTTTTATTTTAATTAAATAAAAAAAACATCCGGTTCGGTTTTAGGTTCCGGTTCCACACTCGTGGAACCGGAAATCGGCCGGTTCGGTTCGGTTCCGAACCGGAACCGAACCGCCGGCCGAGTCTAACTAATTTGATTTCAAAGTTTATTTGTTTATATTTTTTTGGTTTTTGTCAAGCGTTTGATTAATTACAAAGTGTTTCTTTATTCAAAATATATTAGCCTGTCCATAAGTCCATCAATTGCCTCATGCCGCTTGCGTGGTTGATTACATAAGAGTGTTTAAATTTTCGAATCAATTGTAGACCCGATCAGATTGGGTTTGGGAAAACAACTCATCTTCGAGTTAAACCGATCCAACCAGTAAATATCGGGTCGGTTCATGGGTTTGATTTTGAAACCGGACCCATATTTCTTACAATAATTTTTTTACTATTTTCTAAAATATTATTATTATTTTTTAAAATTTTATATGTATGACATATTTACGGGACATAAAATAGCTAGTATTTATATCCATAATTTGAAAACTCCATCTGAGGTGCGCCTCGCGACCACGGCGCATTGAGGCTTTTGCTCAGGTCGAGTTTTCAGCAAGCCCGCCTCAAAGGCCTAAGGTAGCTCGTCTCGAGTCGGTGCGGCCTGAGGCGGTTTGAGATGGACGTCTCAACCCGAAAGCCTTGGAGTTATTTTTTAAAAGAAATAAAAAATTATATAAATGAGCTGAAAGTTAGGATAAATAGTCTCAACTTGATCTTCTTGATAAATTAAAAAATTACATAAAATAAAATTTTCACTTTTGAAATCCTAACATGTAGTATTGTTAACTGTATTGATAGGGTAGCTCGACCCCGATACTTCGTTAAAATGAGAAAATAATTATTAACTTTAAAAATAACCAATAATTACTATTATATTTATTTATTAGTTGTAAGTTTTTATTAAAAAATTTATTATGATAGAAATTCTATATGATGATGATACTCCAGACTCAAATTTCAGTCTATTAGACACAAAATAATAGCCTATTTATATATTAACGATCATTTTATTTCATGAACATATTGTGTTATGTTTCATTTTGTTTAGTTTTTTTATGTATGTTTTTTGTATTAGTTCATATAGATTTATTATGGATGATTTATTTTGATTCTTTTAGTTCTTTTAAAGTTTAGATTGAGCATGTTGCCTCGACCGTCTTGAGGCTGTTCGCCTCGCCTCATGCGAGGAGCCCGCCTCACACTGCATATCGAGTTTTCGGACCTTGTTATTATCTCTTCTTCATGGCTTTCAGCACTTTATTCTTGCGAGCCTCTCTCTTTTCTTCTTTGACTTTCTTTTTGTTGCGGTTTTGGGTGATGGGGCGCAGCGGAAGCGCGAGTCCGGGAAAAATCGTATTTTAAAACTTTTTCAAAAATACCGAATAAATGATTCAATATCTAATATGAACAATTTATTCATATTTCACCTTAACCAATTTATTTAATATCAAATATTAACATAAATAAGATGAAAACTCGCGAAACTTTTACGAAAACCGTTTTTTTCCGCAAAATTGCCTAAAACGCGTTTTTGACCGAACCGACTACCCGACACTTATGGAAACTTTCCAGGTCAGCTCCAATAGGGTCGGGGCAGTTCACGGGCTGCCCGAACAGCGATGGAATTACTGTTTTCACAACCGTCACCCGGTTGGCTCAAAATCCACCTGATAACGCCGTTTTTGGCCGTTTTCGCTTATTTCAAGTCGGAAACACTTTCCGGAAATTGTGCCAATTCCAAAAACACATTCAAAACATTCTAAAGACAACAATTTCATCACCAAATCAGAATCAAGTGCAGGTCTGATCCAGTGAACAAATTAGCCAAACTATCATACTTTAATCCAATTTTACACAAGATTAATCAAATTAATCCAACATCAATTGAGTCACACCACACATGAACAACCCAAGAATAATTCTAGGCTATTTAGAGTGGATCAACAACTCTAAAATGACAACTCTTCAACAATTGAATAAATTGGACAAAATTACACTAATTTCCATCCAATATCAATTTCACACATGCATACACTTCCAAATCCATCATCAACAACCAAAAACCCCAATTTAAGAAACAAAAGGAACCCTAGAACAATTCTTATAATTCAAGAAAAACAAGAAATAAATTTACAAGTTTAGGGATTAAGAATTACCTTTTAATCTCAAATTTCCTAAACTTTTTTTTTCCTTGAATTTCCTTTCATTTTTCCAAGGATTCTTTAAACAATTTTTAGAAACCCATTTGAAAGCCTTTTGTTGCTGAGTTTCGGCAATAATGATCAACAAAGAAGAAGAAACTATTCACCTTTTTTTTTAAAAGCCACTTTGACCGAATTGATGATCAAGAAAAGAGGGACAATTTTTCTTTTATTTATTTCTTCATTGCCGACTTAATGAATAGGAAAAGGGGGTTGTTTTAGTCATTTTCATTTTAATCAAATAAAAGTCAATATATACTTTATAGTTTCCAATCAAAATTGGACATATATAAAGCTTATTTAAAACTTGTCATGACAACCAATAATAATATAACATATATCATAATATTTATGAAAATGGTTAATTAATTAATTATTTAAATATTTAACAATTAAATATTCAAATAATCAATTAATAAAATTATTATTGTATATGTATTTTTATTTACAATAAATAACAAATACATATATTTATGACATGTGTCAAAATCTCATTTGACGAATAATTAATGTGTATCTAATCGTATTATGTATCAAATACAAATATACAATAATTACGATAGACCAAAATCCCCTAAAACATGTGTTATCGTTTAACCGATTAAACGATCCGAATTAACTCATTTAATCCGGTGAAGTATGATGAATAATCTGTATTATTCATATCGAGTTGCCCAAGTGCTCAACGAGTACACTTCATATTGTGGGACTCTACAAGTTTAGGTTTATCCATCACAAAATCCGATTTCGCGTCCATAATCCACCCACTCATGGATTATGACGACCACAGATAATCTCGCTAAACTATGAAAGCTAAGGTCATAGCATACGTATAATCCCTCCGTCACAGGCCATCCGTATTATACTTGGGATATAGATGAGAACGTCAAATCCGTTCGGTATAATACAGTCGACTTTCAATTTACGATCTCTAAATAACACTCGGAACTGATTTCCGACGTTATACCACGGCCATGGATTTACTAGATCGTAAACACGTGAGGATGCCTATGCCCTGTACACAGGACTGACAGATCCTATCTTGATACGCACTGGATATCATGAGCATCAGTCCACACCTAACGAACAGGCGGAGGTCTGATCATGAATAGATCGTTGACGTGACTGCCATCAAAGTGTGGAGGATAACTCATATATCCCACTGTGGTATCTCAAGTCGAATGACCACTATGCTCGCTTAACTTGAGAAGGTTCCTATTGACGTTGGTGTACCATCTATTAGGAAACCTTCAGTGTGTCGTTCAGTGTCTTATCAAATAAACACATACATGTCTATACGAGTCTCCCGAGACTCATGGTTCACTGAGATAAACCATCAGACCAAGTCACGATATACGACATGTACTGGTCTCAGCGGATTTTACTAACCGACCTGTGTTAGTAAATCTTGACCAGGAACTTTATTTAAGGATATACATCTTATAGTACGCTTCCTAATGTCAATTACAAATTACGTTGTAACTGCGCACTATATTGTAAATCCTAGGGTCTTTGTCTAATATACACGTATCACTGAACCAGATTCAGTTTCGATCTAATAGTAATCAGATATATAATCATAATTAGATCGAATAAGCGTATAAAAGACAAGGGTGCTATCGTTAAAGTAGTAATATTATGGAAAATATAATTGCTCGTATTTATGAATCGGACATAAATACGATCCGGATTGGCACTCCGATCACCAACCCTAACACTTTTTGTTATCTTTTCTCGCAGCTTTCTTATCAATAGGTGCCTCATATCAGTTTCAGGTGAAGAACCCTTTTCTTCATGTTCATCTGTTTCAGATTCGGAATCATTCTCTGAACAATTAGAATGATCAGCCGGGCCGACAGATGACTCCTCTACAGAATTTGCATCTGGTTGCTGCTCTTTATCTGCTGGAGGTTATAGTACATGTCTCCAGTATCCTTGCCGCTGGTTATCCGTCTTAAGAGTTAAGAGTAATTCCTTACAGAAACATGAACACAATCCTCTCGTAAGAAATCAAGGGAATGCGGATGGTCAAGATCAACAGCTTGAGAAACATAGATGGTGTACAAGTGACCCTGTCAAATCAAACCGGAAGAAAATTAAAACTCACGTCCATTGTGGACCATGCAATCAATTTAATTACCCACTATATACTAGACATTATTATTACAGGTGCCTTTGGTCCTTCACCCCCATGAAAGCAGAGACACATGCAAATGCATTGAGTTTTTTCTTATTATTATTATTATTATTATTATTATTATTATTATTATATTATTATTTTTTCTTGGACTGCATAAAACAGCCAAGAAAGCAAGACAAGCAATCACTTCAAGGGGGAAAATAATAGGTGTTACCTCATAATAAAGTATGTTATATTCACTGAGGTCTCCATGCACCAGTTTGCACTTTTGATATAATGCCCGCATTGCAATTATCATCTGCCATTAATATGTGTTAGGAAACATAATTCCTAATATATTTTACATGTTTGTCATTTTAGGATCTAACCATACATGTATTACTAGTCCTAGATTTATTTACATGCTAATTGAAATAAATCTATATTAACCACAACACAATTGCATACCTTAAACTTGTAGAGACCTCTTAATCAAACTTAATTGATTGCTTAACTCAATAAGCAAATGGTCTTATTTATAGGAGGGAAACCAAGTCACTATTAGCTCACATGCATGGATTACTATTAATCATTGATTACTATTTAATCACATGCATTGATTACTATGTAATCACATGTATTTGGATGCATAATGACTTTCTCTAACCCTTCCAAAAATGTTACCATCATGGGTGTACCATTTGTTCCCCATTTAACATTTTACTAATTGTTGTCACTTAACAACTCTTGTTGTTACTTAATTATTTGATTAACAACTCTTGTTGTTTACTTAGTAATGAAATCATTACTAATTGTTGTTATTTAACAACACCACATAATTAACTTAATAATTTCCAACATGAAATTATTACTAATTGTTGTTATTTAACAACACCAAATAATTAACTTAATAATTTCCAAATGAAATTATTACTAATTGTTGTTATTTAACAACATCAAATAATTAACAACAATTAATTTCCAACATCTCCCACTCACACATGATGGGATCAACAATTTTTATTATCTCTACAAGAATAATTCATACTTTGCAATTGTGTCGTGCGACCAACATACTTCGAGAACTCACTTGCTATACATCTTTTAGGAATATATAGCCGCTCGAAAAATGGATAGAACCATAGTGGATTATGTATGCAGTATCCTCGATAATTTATCACATTAAATCTCTCTCGATCTCTTTTCGAATGTAATATTTATTTTGTACTCACAGTAATGTTTGATCACATAGAATAACATAATTGGTCGACCAGTGAATACAAGCTAATGTGATATTATACATATAATGATCTTTCTTCTTTCTCGAATCTCTCAACTTTGATTCAATTCGCTTTTCCAGAGATGTCCTTTCAGATCGAATCTCTCATGATCTTTCAGCAACACTCCAAGATAGCGATCATCAACTCTAAGTTTTAAGAAGCAACAAGAGTTTAAAGGGTACAATGTGAGATTGAAAAAATCTCAAGGGTATCACACAATATCAAGGGTATCACACAATATCAAGACTGAGATCTTTACTTGTATTACCCTCAATAGTCACAAATGTACACATGGTATGAAAACATGTGCTACGGTATTCTCTTCTTTCCCATGGAGCACATGTCTCATAAAATACCGTACAGATTATTGTTCAGACAAACACAATGTCTAACTCATAACTGACATTAAGACAAGTAAGGTGAAACAAATTTATTCACCTTAGGTCATATCACAGAGAAAGTGACCTCATAACGACATTACTTAATTTTCAAGCTTGAGCTCTCTAAATTATCACTCAGATAATTAGCTTAAAAATTTTTCTCATCTCCCATTAACACAAAGTAATGGAGGCGATTGCCAGTGTGAGAGGGCCAATCATTCACTTGTCCGACATACTTCTCATACTAACTAATAGTATTTTTGTTTAAACATGTATCAACATAATAACATGTAAGCATTGAACACAAATATCAATGAGTATTAACATTAGTAAACATTATTTGGGAAAAATACATATCATAATATGTAAGCACATTAACATCTACGCAATCCCTGAGTTTTTACATGTCTAACAAAGACATCTCTAGGAACAGGCTTGGTCATTGGATCTGCTACCATTTCTTGCGTAGAAATGTACTTCATGTTTACCTCTTCTCATGCAACTATGTCTTTCACAAAGTTATATTTGGTATCTATATGTTTCGTTTTACAATGGAATTTTGGGTCTTTTGTGTAGGCTATCGCTGCTTCACTATCACAGTTAACTAATACTGGACCAGAAGCTTCATTTGACATACCCAAATGATCCAAGAATCTTTTCAACCACACAGCCTCTTGTACTGCTGATGAAAAGGCCACAAATTCAGCCTCCATTGTGGATAAGGCTATACAAGATTGTTTCTTACTGCTCCATGAAATGGCACCATTGTTTAGCAAGAAAATAAAACCGGAGGTAGATTTTCTTTCATCTAAATCTCCTCCCCAGTCAGCATCAGTATAGCCTCTCAATTGCATATCATTTCCTTGATACCACAATGAGTAATCAGCTGTCCCTCTCAGATACCTAAATATTCTTTTAACTGCTTTCCAATGTGCTAGTCATGGATTGGATTGGTATCTACTTACTATTCCAACAACGAAACAGATATCAGGTCTTGTACACAACATTGCGTACATTAAACTTCCAACTGCATTTGCATAAGGAACTTTCTTCATTGTTCCTTTTCCTGTGGAGTTTCAGGACACAATCTACGACTCAAAACTTCAGTTTTCGTGATAGGAGTATCAATGGGTTTGCAAGCCTGCATTTGGAAGCGTTCAAGAATTTTCTTTATATATGACTCATGTGAAAGAGATAATAAATTCTTTGAACGATTTCTTGAGATCTTAACCCCAAGAATATATGCAGCTTCACCCATATCTTTCATCTCGAAGTTAGATGATAACCATTCTTTAATGTGTTTTACAAACTCCTTATCATTTCTGGCTATAAGTATATCATCCACGTACAAAGATAAGATAATGAATTATCATTATCTCTCTTGGTGTACACACAATGATCCTCATTTATCATTGTGAAATCATTCGAAATGATTGTATTGTGGAATCGTATATACCATTGTCTAGACGATTGCTTGAGACCATATATAGACTTTAAAAGTCTACATACTTTCTCCTTGTCATTTTCTTTTATGAAACCTACTGGTTGTTCCATGTAGATTTCTTCATCAAGTTCTCCATTGAGAAAAGCAGTCTTTACATCCATTTGATGTAATTCTAGATCCATACTTGCTACTATAGCCAGAATCAAGCGAATTGAGGTAAACCTTACAACAGGTGAAAAAAACTCTTCATAGTCAATTCCTTCCTGTTGCGTATACCCTTTTGCCACAAGTCGTGCTTTATATCTTTCGATATTGCCATCGGCATTACGCTTTATTTTAAGAACCCATTTGTTCTTAACAGCTTTGCGTCTTTGGGTAGATCAACCAATTCCCAAACTTGGTTGGACCTCATTGACTCCATCTCTTCTTCCATCGCTTTCATCCATTTTTCCTTAGCAGGACACTGAAGAGCCTCTCTTATGTTTCTAGGTTCTTCATCATCTTGAGGTAGAATCATAAAGGTTTCTCCTTCAATATCAAAACGACGTTGAGGAATGCCTATACGATTACTACGTCGCAATTGGGATTCTAGTGGTGGAAATGATTCCTCACTTTCGATATTATTCCCATTTGGATTGTGTACATTGCTCCCACTTGGATTATGTACATCACTCTCACTCGGATCACGTAAATGAGACTTGTGTGAAACTAATTCATCATTTTAAGATTCATGTGAAACCGATTCATCATGTTTTTTTCAAATTTCTCTCATCACTCCCACTTGAATTAGGTAAACTCGAGTGTTCACCAATCATGTGATCCATGTGATCTTGAGTTTCATATAGAGATAAATCTTGACCTATCTCTCTTCTTATGAAAATCAATTTCTAAAAATGTGATATCTCGTGATTCAAATTCTGTCACGCCTCCACTTTCATGTTCACCTATGCAAACATATCCTTTTGATTGTTCAGAATATCTTATGAAGATACTCTTTTTTCCTCTTGGGCCTAACTTTCCATGTTCGTGAGAACGCACATGAACATAAGCCGCACAACCCCAAGGTTTTAGAAAGTGAATATCTGGTTTACGACCTATCCATAACTCATATGGTGTGGTGGACACAGATTTAGATGGCACTCGATTAAGTACATATGTGGCAGTTAATAATGCAACACCCCAATAGGTTATTGGAAAATTGCTTGTGCCATCATAGACCTAACCATTTCAATAAGAGTTCTATTTCTTCTTTCTGTAACACAATTTTGTTGAGGAGTAGCAGGATTAGTCAACTGACGACTAATTCCTTTTTCATCACATAATTCTCTGAACTGATCAGATAAGTACTCACGACCACGGTCAGTGCGTAGTGCTTTAATTTTCTTGTCTAATTGATTTTCTGTTAAATTCATAAATTTCTTGAAACATTCTAATGGTTTTATAAATGGCATGGCCGAATTCCTTGATGAAACTTTTGAGAGAATTGTGATGCTTAAAGAATACAAGAAACATCACAATTTAGACATAGCCTGCCATGCAGGAGTTCATAGTACAATCATGATTAAAATCCATCCATATATGACCATCTAGTAGATTGAAATGACTTTCTTTTGTTAACGAATGTTATAAGAATGTCATTTCCATCTAGGTCCAGTCCTATATGATCACATCATACAAGGTGCCTCAATTCTCATGTCTCTACATGGACGATCCCGGATTAAGGTCGCCATACAAATATAGAGTGGACCGCATAGTCAACTCTCTCTTTCTGGGTATAACCCTTGGCCACTAGCCTAGCCTTGAAGGTCTGTTCCTTCCATTCTGCTCCCCTATTCCTCTTGTAGATCCACTTGCAACCTATGGGTTTTACCCCATCAGGTTGGTCTACAAGTTCCCAGACTGAGATTATTGGAGTTCGGAACCTTAGGTCCATTTGGTCCATGTGCTAGCTTGATATACTATAGCGGATTTAGTATAATTTGATAGTCCAATTATACACTCACACATGTATAAATATTATTAATATGATTAATAATATTAATGCTCACACTTGAAACTTTATATTAAAATTTAATATATGGTTTTATTAAATATATGATATTTAAACACATGTTATTTAATTATATTAGATATAATTAAATGAAAGGTTAAGTTAGTAATTTCCAAATTTTGGGTTCTGGAAAGCCTTGGATTTAATTTGGAAGTTACAAATTATAAAATGGAATTTCACCTTTTATTTTTGTAACATATATTTTATTATGGTAATTAAATTTGTTGTTACAAAATTAATAAAAAAGACATGTGCATGGCCGATTATTTTAGGAAAGAAAATTGAAGGGTTTTTTTTATTTTAAAAAATTACACCCTAAGTATAAAAAGGAAAATTATTTTTCTTTTTACTTAAGCCTTTCATTCTAACCCTAGCCTTCATCTTCTTCTTGTTCATTCTCTCTCAAAAGTTTAGACAAACTAAAAGAAAGAAAAAGAAGAAATTAAAAACAAATATCAAGTGTGTTTAAATCTCTAAATCGTTTGGGGGTTTTGTGAGTCTTGCCCACACATGTTTCCATTGGTAATGAGATATAGTTCGAAAGAATTTGTCGTGTCGAACAAATTTTCATCTTCATCTTTTTCTTGTGGTTCATGGCAGTGAGCATTATTTTTGCCCATTGCCGCCCCTTTACTTGGTGAAACGGAACTTCGTTTTGTTTTATTTTAATCCAGTTTTTTTGGGGAACATTTTGTGATGTTTTGGGGCTGTGTTGGGGCTATTTTCAAGTGAAAAATCAAAACCAAAACACAACCATAGTCCACACATTTCAAGGGTTGTTTCTGCAGTGCGTTTGGGCATGAATCGAGTCCAAAACAGTCCAGTTTTTGTCCGGCTGTTCGGGGCTGTTTCGGGATTGGAATTTTATCTAAAATTGAAACAAAATTTCCATGTGTGGCAGTAGCATTCAGCAATTAAGGGAGTAGGGCGGAAAAAAAAATTTCAAGTCTGATCTGTGTGCCTCAACCGTTTCTGATGTGCAAGGAAAGTGTTTCCTACAGGCACTGGCTGTGACAAACATTTTACGTCTCTATAGATTTCGATGTTCCTTATTCTGGTATTCTATGTCTTGGTAGAGTGTATTACTCATGTAAGATAGGTATGAGATAGACTCATTCAGGATAATTTCTTCAACCGGTATTACTGAGGGGTGAGGATCTGGGTAGCTTAGGACCGTATCTATGTCGGGTTGCTTGGGATAAGGTAACTAATCATCCCTGCTTATGACCTTCATTTATTTAATTGCGAGTCTGGGTTTGGGAATCTAAAGTCTCTTCATCCTCTTTGACATCTCTTGTCTATTGGAACTCCCACGTCTAATTTTGATTTCTTACTTCTTTTATCTTCTGTCCGTCATTCGTTACTCCGGGAACTTGCTATCTATATGAGGTACTTAAGGCTATTGGGTCTATTTGAAGGAATTTTCTGATGAGAGAATGAGTCTCATTAGAAAGGAAGGAATTTTACGAGAAGGGAAGAAATATTACTTAGGTCTACTTGATATTTTTCTCTTGCTCAGTCTTATTCTATTATCTTTGCTACTATAGGTTCTGGTACTTTCTTATTATCAGTTTCTGTATCTTTATCTCTTATTGGCTCTGGTTGCTTGAATATCTATTTACCATTCCTTACTTTTCTTATAGCTTACTCTTCTCACTCATTTGTGTAACTATTCTTAGAACTTTATTATCTGTTCTCATAACTTGTCTTGAACTTTTATTGACAAGCCAAGATATCTAGAGAAGGAGTTTCTGCTAGAATAAGGGTTATGGCTACTTTACTAGGAAGAAAATCTAGATAGCTTCGGGAATTTTTACTAACCTGTCTATAGAACTTGAGGACGTACTCGAGGATCAGATATTGAAGAGGTAGTTCTTTGCATATGGGTATCTCGGACATACTGCGTATACAAGACCCCAACATTCTACCCACTACAGTCACTGACTCCTTAGACCATGCTCTAAAACCATCTTTGTAACATCCCACTCCAAGAGAATTCATAATAAATATTACATTTCTTATTATTAAAATGAAATTCATAATTACATTTTTTCAATATTGGAATGGAAATAATGTTTCTTATTGCACTAAGAAAATGTAAAACTTTATTTCATCATCAAACCATCATTTACATATTTAAACAAAATCTGCATGCCTACTGGGACCGGGCCATACCGTGCCGGTTACCTCGCCGGTCTACATGCTGGTATTGGCAAGAAAATCCTGCTCTCTGGAACCGGGCTGGTCCTCGCCGGTTTCCATACCGGTTTGCTCGCCGGTCTAACGGCTAGTTTTTCGAACGTTATATAGCCGTTGGGAGATATTGAAACCCTAGACCGGCATGCCGGTCTCCTCGCCGGTTTGCTCGCCGGTCTCGCTGTAAGTTGGGGAAAGCTTTGCATTTTGTTATAAATAAACCCCAACTCATTTGCCTTAAGTTAGAGATCTAGAAAACTTCATATACATTCTCTAAGGCAAACAAAAAGGTGATATACACCTTCATATTCATAAACACTCATCCAAGCTCACACACACATCTTCCATATCATTTAGTGAGCTTAGATCACTTGGGTTTGCTCTCACACAATCTTCTTATTATTTGTGAGTGCCCAAGTGTGTTTTAAATTCTTTCTTATCAAAACACTTGTGGTTTGTGAAATCCCATTGTTTGGGTAAATTATAAAGGTTGTGAGTGCACCTACGAACAAAACTCAAAATTATAAAAGGGTTCGGAGTGCGCCTTGGCGGAAAACTCTTGGTTACGAGTGAACCACGGAAACTCGATTTTAGTGGAAATCTTCAAGCGAGGCTTGAGGGAGTGGACATAGGCACGGTTTACCGAACCACTATATATCGCGGTGTCGTATCTCTCTTTCCCTACTCTTTTACTATTTGCAAGTTTGATTACATTTATAATATTGATTAGAAACTTGCATATAGGCTATTAATTGGAATAGAGAAAATTGCCTAAAACTCACACTTGGTAATAAGAGCAAACAAAATGAGTCTTCGGACTATTCAATATGAACGTTGATTAGATCAACTAGGTCACTTAGAGAGCTTCATGGGTCATTAAAGACTTATGAAAAAAATTGAAAACATCTTGAAGGTTGAGGGAAATGATAAAGGGGTTGTTCTTGTTGTCTTTGGTCCCTTGTAAACTGGAGATGAGATCCTACTAAAATAACACCAATTTCCTCTTATTAAAATAACCCCTTATCTAAAATAACACCAATTTCCTCCAATGTGCCCAAGCCACCTGGCAAAGCAATAAAAGCATCAGCACGTTAATCATTTCTACTAGTCGTTCAGACATACCTGGCACGATCAGTTCCTCTCCATTTGATGGTTCAATAAGATTTGCTTCTGCCAATGGTTTTGGGATGATTCCCAAAACGTGACTGCCTCCTTCCTGTACCGCCTTTGAAACGATCCCCATAAGTCCAAGATTTCCCCCGCCATATATTAAGTTCATATTCCTTGCAGCTAAGACTCGACCCAATTCCTGTGCTGCCTCCATGTATTGTGGTTTAGTACCAACACTACTACCGCAAAAACACACATATGTAAATTCGGCCAGACTATGATTTTTGATTAAATTTTGTTTCCAAAATAAACAAATCATATTCCTTATATATCAAGGAATTCGGCCAAGGCTAGGATTTTTGATTAAATTTTGTTTCTAAAATAAACAAATCTTATTCCTTATACATCAAGGAGTTCCTAAACCAGGTAGATGTGAAATAAAAGAGTCAGAAAACTCACCTGCCAATCGGATTCGTGCTTCAATAATCTAACGAATGTCAGTAGGAATACCTTTAATCTTCAGTAACCTCATCTGTTCTAAGCGAGCTTTGTAGATTTTTATCATAGATTTTTTAGGGAGATAAGTAAATTGCTTGTGAAGACTTGCGAGAGCTTCTTCCCTTTTGAAATGTCTTTACCTGCAAAAATTAAACACACAAAATAAAATCACACCAAATTACAATATACACAAAAAATTGCATGGGTTGCCTCCCTGCTAGCACTAAGTTTAATGCCGTCAGCTAGACGTGACTGACCGAATTCCACTGATTCTTCGAAGAAGCAATGTCGGACATTGCTTCTTGAGTATTTCTTGGAGTGGGTTGTTAAATCTAGGGAGTATCCAAAACATGCAGTTCATGCATGCACATATGTATGCGTATGGCTGAAACTCTTCCGAATCTTTCCTCTTATTATACGCCAAAACGTTGGCCTGCGCTCGCAGTTACAATCACAATCACAATCGCAATCGAACCGTTGACCTATAATAACCGAACCGTTAACCATAATCATAAACCATAATTGTACCGGACCGTCTAGTTCGGTTGTGATTGGCTTAAAAATCAACAATCGGTTTGGACGGTTGGTACGATTGAAACAGTAACCGTTATGGTTTCAATCGTTAGTAAATCTTTATTTTCTATTTTTAAAAATTCACTTTCTTTACATTTTCTATTTTTCTATCAATCATTAATATATGGTTTAGTAAATTTTTACTTTTTTATTATTTTATAACACTTTAAATTATTTTATTAAAAAAAAATGATGGTCAACCTTTAACCGAACCAAACCGTACGTTCGATCAGTTAAAAGTTATGGAAATCACAACCGAACCATAAATCTACGGTTCAATTGCGGTTCGACAAAGGGTGAATCACAAACCATACGATTCGGTTATAATTTTCAATCGTAACCGAACAGTGTGCATTTCTACTTTAAATCAATAGTCTCTATCAAACAGTGTCATAGACTCTTAAAATAGACTTAAGCAAAAGCATTTACCTAAATTAGGTTTAGGTACCATTCTTTCTCTCTTTGGCTAACTTGCTAATGGTGCCATATGGACTGCTTATGGTCTCATCAAGTTGGACAATTCATTCTGGTAATCACTTTAACTTCAATTTATTAATCAAATATGAAATTAGGTCCAAATGGTCCATTTTCTGTTTTTAATTTAACTTCAAAAATGGCAAAACAAAGGTGCCATCAGATTATTGTTTGGCGAGAGTAAGTTCTTATTATTGGTTGGGGTTTAATTGATAAGTAGCGCAAATTTGATAAGCGGGGTCACCTCGACTAATCCCGAAACCTGTAATTTTCACTATCCTTACTTTTCATCTAAAATTCACAAGTCAATTATATAATTTTAAAATTCATTGGAACAGCCGGGCCATAAGGTGCTTCCCCTTTGAGTGCCGTAATTAATTTTATATCACCCTTGAGTCACAATTTTGGTCAATTATTATTGCAGGTAAGCAATGGTCTTGGAACAGTTCTGGGTGCAATACAACTCGTAATATATGGATGCTACTACAATCAACACCAAAGAAAGGAGATGATGCTGTTAAGCCAACTGAAGTTCAGCTCTCTGGTGTATCCATGGCTTAATTCGCAACAGCTAAGGCAGTATTCAAGTGCATATAGATTTTCATTTTGGGTTTTTTTTTCCCTTTATGCTGTTATTTTTTTAAATCCTTAGAAGAACAAATTAATTCAACGGCATTACTCATTTGTGAGTTTAGTTGTGGATAAGGAGCACTCATTTGGTCGAGTTAGTATAGACAATTTCATTGTTCAGATAAGATTGATCTCTGAAGCTTTTGATAATTTTGCTTGAAAGTTTTTCCTCTTCTTGCCCTTCTGTTATTGTTAATTTTTTTTTTTATAAATGAATGCCCTAAAATGCTTTTGCTTTCAATTTTCCATCCGACGATAATTTTGATCTTTTTAGCATGTGTAGAATTGGTTGGTTGTACCCAATGGAGCGGTTGTGGTATAGGATTCAGGATTTCATGTTGAGGTTTTGGGTTCAAATCTAGTTAGTGAAGTCTTACCTACTTCGTTTAAATATGTAAATGATTGTTTGATGATGAAATCTAGGGAGTGAAATTTTACTTATTCCGTTTAAACCCGGAAATGATGGTTTGATGATGAGGTTTCAACGAATTAAAAAAAAATTGTTGGTCGTTGGAAAGCACCTTTAACTTTTCAATACTCAGGAACTTCTTATAGCAATTTGTTACTGTTAATATTTCTGCTTTACAGTAATTGAAATACATTTTAGATAAAACTAGAATTTTTAATAACATTTTTTTGCTGTTCTTTTTTTTTTTTTCCAATAAATTTTACAGCTATAGAAGTTTAGAAGATGTATAATTTTGAATTAAATATATTCTTTGAAAATTAGACTTAAGCAAAAGCATCAAGGGGGCCCAAAATTAGACTTAAGCAAAAGCATTTACCTAAATTTAGGTTTAGGTAAATTATGAATCACTCTTTTATTTCACATCAACTTGGCCTCTTCTGGGTTATTTAATTCAAATGTAACCATCTATTTTTCCTTCTAAAATCTGTCGGAAGATCCCGATTTCAATTTCTGCCCAAAGAGGTGGAACCCCACTTAACAAGATATAAAAAATAACACCAGCACTTCAAACATGACCATAATGATTGGGTAAAACCTCTGGTGCGACATAATAAGGACTCCATCCCTCACAGAGCTCCATCACAATATGCACACAGAATCTATCCTCCATACGTGCCATGGATCATCACCACGTGCTCCTGCTCTGACAAATGATGCATTATCTAGATTTCTCTCCAAACATCGTCGTAGTCATCTTGGCATATAAACTTCCGCTTTGGATTGTCTTGCAGGCGTAGTTATGGCCTATGCTCTTTTGGATACATAGATACGTGGTCCCAAGTTGTCCTTGCCCGAGCTTCTTACGATTGTGTAATCTTGAGTGAGGTTTTGGGTAGTGTAAGGAAGAACCCTCGTGGGTTTTTTGACTGTATCTTTGTTAATTTAGGGTTGATGAGAGAGGTGAGTTGGCTTGCGTTGTTAAGAGAGAACTAGGTTTGCCGTCAGTGAGGGCTGGTGAGGTATTACGTGTGGTTCATGGTTTATTTTCTTCACACTTTTTAGAGAGAGAGGGAGAGAGAGAGAGGCGAGAGGCGTTAGAGAAAGAGGGATCATGGGCTTAGTGTTTCATTCTCTTTTCTTCGTTTGGAGTGAGTTTGATAGTAAGAGAGAGAGGGATCATGAGGCTTATGGTTTCATTCCTTTTATTTTGGCGTGAATCGGAATTGGTGGGGGCTGGTTTTGATAGGATGATAGAGACCATAGAGACCAGAGGGATGGTGAGGCTGCGGTTCCTGAGTCGTGAGGTGAGAGTATCCAAGGGATTTGTTCTTTTGTTTTCTTCGTTGGCAGGCTGGCAGAGGGTTATGGCGTTAAGGGCTGCTTGTGTGCGTTTTAGGGTTCGTTTGGGGTGGTGAAGGGGTGGTTTATTTGTGCTTGTTGCTGCCGAGAGGGCTCTAAGTGTCGAAGGTTTTTCTGTGTCAGGGCAGTCCGTTGGTCTTAGTAGGATTTTCTACATCAAGGGTTTATTGTTTATTTCTAGTTTCGGCTGAGAAAACTTGGCCTCTTTTTATATTTGAATTAAATAAAGAATAAAATTAAAATTAAAAACTCTATATAATACGTGTTATTAAAAATAAAATTAAAACAAGCATCAAACCAGTAGCTAGGTTTGAATGCTGAAGCAAATATAAGAGGGATTTGTAATTAGGATAATTTTGGATTTTAATGTATAAGTATGAATAATTTAGTCAATTTATTTATAATTTTAATTGCTCACTTTCTCTACCCTCCAAAACCCCCCACTTTTGGATGAGAAATTTTGCTCCCCTCCCATTCCTTTAAAAAAAAAATTGAACCAAACAAATATAATTTAAAATAACTCATCCCCTTCACTCCCCTCCAAAACCCCACAACCAAACACACTATAAAGAACATGATATACTTACTCACATTTTTCTTGAATTTATTTCAATTCTCTCGGTTCACGTGAGATAATTACTATAAAATTCAGTAAAAGTGTTTTGTTCTCTAAAACCCTAAAAAAAACAAAAACAGAAACTTCTCAAAAAAAAAAAAAAACAAAAATAGAACTTCAAGGTTTATCCATGGAAGCAACAGCAACAAGAGCAGCAGTAACTACAGTAAATACTGGACTCACTGTTGTTGGATCCGATACTCTTATGAGTTCCACATAGTTCCAAGATCCGGAAACCCGCCTCCAAACCCATATCCGCTCCCCGAATCCACTCCTCCGCCGGTGACGCTACTT
>SKCR01004581.1:0-26440 GCA_019454045.1 Zanthoxylum bungeanum | reverse complement strand
CGAATGCCTTTGACAGATGTTGGTGGAGGTAGTTTTTCAATTGTCTCAATCTTTGCTTTGTCTACCTCGATTCCCTTTTCTGAGATCCGGTGTCCAAGAACAATACCTTCCTGCACCATGAAGTGGCATTTCTCCCAGTTGAGTACCAAGTTTGTATCTTCGCACCTTTGTAACACCTGTTCCAGATTTTGCAAACAATGGTCAAAAGAATCTCCAAACACAGAAAAGTCATCCATGAATACCTCCATACTCTGCTCCAACATATCTGAGAAGATGGCCATCATGCAACGCTGAAATGTGGCTGGGGCGTTACATAATCCAAATGGCATTCTGCGGAAAGCAAAAGTACCATAGGGACATGTAAAGGTGGTTTTCTCCTGATCTTCTGGGGCGATGGCAATCTGATTGTATCCTGAATATCCGTCCAGAAAGCAATAGAACTCATGTCCCGCCAGTCTGTCCAACATCTGATCAATGAAAGGAAGCGGAAAATGGTCCTTCCTCGTAGCTTTGTTTAACTTCCGGTAATCCATGCATACTCTCCATCCAGTTACCGTTCTTGTTGGGATTAGTTCATTCTTTTCATTGGTGATCACAGTAATTCCTCCTTTCTTTGGCACACACTGCATAGGACTCACCCAACTACTGTCTGAGATAGGGTAAATGATGCCAGCATCCAACCATTTGATTATTTCTTTCTTTACAACTTCTTTCATGATTGGATTGAGTCTCTGTTGGTGCTCTACTGTGGGTTTGTACTCGTCATTCATCAGGATCTTGTGCATGTAAAATGATGGACTAATGCCTCGAATGTCAGCTATAGTCCAGCCTATGGCTTTCTTGTGCTCCCGTAAAACTCTCAATAATTTTTCCTCCTGTTCCAATGTTAGAGAAGAAGAAATAATAATAGGTAATTCAGAAGAGTTTCCAAGAAAGGCATACTTGAGATGGTTCGGAAGTAGCTTCAATTCCAATTGTGGTGGTTCTTCAATTGAAGGCTTGATTCGATCTTTCTTTGGGAGGTCCAGACTTTCAATTGGTTGTATCACTTTGAAACGAAATGGCTTGTCAAGATAGTTGATATATTCCAGAATTTCAGCATCTAACTCAGTATCAGTCATGTTGGTGATGCAAGCTTCTAGTTTATCTGTGGGAACTGTATCAGTATCATGAATGATACTATCAACAACATCAATTCTGAACATTTCTTCTTCCTCCTTTTCATCGCTTGGGAATTTCATGGCTTTGAAAACATTGAAGGTAACTTCTTGGTCCTGAACGTTCATGGTCAGTTCTCCTTTTTGTACATCAATCACAGTTCGACTGTTGCTAAGAATGGTCTCCCAAGATGATTGGTACATCTTTGTCTTCATCCATGTCAAGGATAATGAAGTCTGCTGGGAGAATGAGTTATCAACTTTGACAAACACATCTTCACTACTCCTCTCGGAAATACGAGCGTTCGATCAGCAAGTTGTAAAGAGACAGAGGTAGGTATGGCTTCTCCAATTTGCAGTTTCCTGTAAATAGAAAAAGGCATCAAGTTAACACTAGCACCTAAATCACATAAAGCCTTACCGATATAATGTTCTCCAATGGTGCATGGGACTATGAAACTGCCAGGATCTTTCAACTTTTGGGGAAGTTTCCTCTGAATGATGGCACTGCATTCTTCTGATAATGCAACTGTCTCATAATCTCCCAATCTCCGTTTTCGTGAAAGGATATCTTTCATGAATTTGGCATAACTGGGCATTTGTTCTAACGCTTCTGCAAATGGAATGTTGATGTGCAGCTTTTTGAACACCTCCAGGAATCGAGAAAACTGCTTGTCCAGTTTGCTTTTCTGAAGACGCTGAGGAAAAGGTGGAGGTGGAGTGATTTGTTCTTTTTCCTTTGCTTCTTTTTCCTTCATCTGTTTCTCTGTTTCTTTTGGTACATCTTCAACGGTTGCCTTGATTCCAACTTCTTTGTTGATTTCAGTACCACTTTTCAAGGTAATGGCTTGACATTGCTCCTTCCCTCGGTTCCTTGGATTTGGTTCTGTGTTGCTGGGAAGATTTCCTGGTGGTCTGTAACTCTGAGCATTGGCCAGTTGTCCAATTTGATTCTCCAGTGCTTTGATAGAAGCTGATTGGTTTTGAAACATAGCTTCATATCTTTTTAACTGTACCAGCACTTCTACCATTGCTGGTTCTTTTTCATGCTCCTGGCCTTTGTTCTGTTGCTGGAATACAGGTGGTGGATTATTCTGCTGTTGGAATCCAGGTGGTGGATTATTCCTTTGCCCTGAATTGTTGCTCCATGAAAAATTAGGATGATTCTTCCACCCTGGGTTGTAGGTGTTGGAATATGGATTGTTCCCATGTCTGTTGAAATTGTTGACATAATTCACCGTCTCTTCAGGTTGGGTTGGTTCTGGTGCTCCTCCATATGGTGAACTTGTGGATCCAGTGGTAAGAGTCTCCATGAATTTGCATATCTGATCCAACTTGGCACTGACTGCTGTATTGGCTCCAACTTCATAAATTCCTGCAATTCTTTGAATCAGGCTCCTTTCTGTTGGCCACAAGGAATTGTTGTTGGCCATTTCTTCAATTAGGTCCCAGGCTTGATCTTCTCCTTTTGCCATCAAAGCTCCTCCAGCAGCAGCATCAATTGTGGTTCTCATTATTCGAGAAAGTCCATTATAGAATGTTTGGACTTGAAGCCATTTTGGAAGCTCATGGTGAGGACATTTTCGGAGCAAATATTTGTACCTTTCCCAAGCTTCATAAAGAGTTTCTGAATCTTGTTGCACAAAGGATGTGATGTCATTCCTCAGCTTTCCAGTTCTGGCTGGTGGAAAGTACTTTGCAAGAAATTTGGTGGCTAAAGTGTTCCAAGTTCTGATAGAACCTGCTGGAAGTGAATGTAGCCAAGCTTTAGCTCTGTCCTTCAAAGAGTATGGAAAAACACGCAGTCTCATAGCTTCTTCAGCTTCTCGGTTGTAATTGAAAGTGCCGCAAACTTCCAGGAAGTTGCTGATGTGGGTATTAGGATCTTCATTTGCATTTCCCCCAAATTGCACTGATTGCTGAATCATCTGAACGCAAGTTTTGATATCACCCGCATTTGCTGGTAAGGGAGGAAGTACAATACAGGAAATGAGGCCATCTACCACCGGAATGGTTCTGTCTCGAATGGAATTGGTGGTGCAACCTCCAAAGGTTCAGGTTCCATATAACAATTGCTTCTTGGCCTTCTTGCCTTCCCTTCTCAACTGTCTGATGGTTCTTTCAATCTCTGGGTCAAGCGGTCGAAGTTCAAAGCTTCTGGTTCGTCTCATGAACGATCTGAGAACCTGAAACAACAAAAACAATAAGTAAAAAGAAATAGATACTAGTAAAGGTATCTAACCTCAAAACTAATAATAAAAGATAAATAAGTCCCCGGCAACGGCGCCAAAAACTTGACCGGCGTAATCACACACGTTTAACGCAAGCGCACGTATCGTTCAAGTAGTATAAAAAGATATCGATCCCACGAGGACTTAAAACCTTGTTATTATTAATTTTTACGAGGCTAACTGATTACGAGTTTCTAATGGTTTGTTCGATTTGTTTGGAAAAAGGTGATGATTCTAAATTTAAAAACAAGTGAATAAAATTGCAAGAGTAAAATGAGATAAATTCAAATTTATAAAAACTATCCAGGGTTGTGATTTATTCCAATATTATTTAAAAGATGAAGTGGTTATCTTATAGTTGGGTAAAACATTGATTTATTAACTTGGAACACTAAATTATGTAAAAGCCTCTTCCGATGGTTAATTACAAATCCCCAGTATAACCCAATTGAACCATATTCCTATGTCAACCACATTATCTGGATTCATTAAGATTAAGTTCCAATTTTGGCTACCCCCGCCTGACAGGTATATGCCTATCCTGTAAGGAAATCTATTAAGGGTTATCTATCCTCAAGGAAGATCGTGGGTTATTGAGTCTAAGGTCTTAAACTTAAAATCCCTATGTCTATTTCATTTTAAGTTTACCTAAACAATTTAATTAATGGCCAGTTAATTAAAGAGCATTAAGATTAAGACTCAATAAATACATCTTTAAATTACCCCAACTATAATCTAACCCCTTATAAACCGGTTATATTGAGATTCATCACAACCCTAGATACTGACTTAGTTACAACACATAGCTAGGGCTAATGAAAACTTAAAAGACATAAAGTAAATACTGAAAAGTAAATGCGAGAAAGTAAAAGCGGAAAAGTAAATGAAAATAAACTGCCAAGATAAAAGGAATTACTTTTACTAAATACTAACTTAGATATCTCCCTTAGTAACATAATCACTTGTGAGATTAAATCCAACCGACCAATCTGGCGGTATCATGATTAAGTCAAGTTAAGTCCGACCAGCCATAAAGGCGGTAAAATTTGTCCATGAACCTGCCATGTAGGCGGTAAAGAATTAACCAGCCATAAAGGCGGAACCAAAATAACCAGCCATAAAGGCGGAACCAAAATAAATTACCAACCGACCAATCTGGCGGTATCCTTGCTTAGTCAAGTTTAACCAGATTAAATTAAATAGCCGACCGACCAATATAGCGGTATTCATTTTTAAGTCAAATTTTAGAATAGTGAATATGTTGTGTCTAAGGGAGATTAATCTAAGATAGTAACAGTAAAAGAATTACCTTTTACCTCAGCAGAGAGAAGTTACCTCATCATGGTAAATAGTAAAAACTGTAAAAGTAAAAGAGGCAAAAGTAAATTAATATTATTACAAAACGTAATTAAAAATTACAAAACTAAATTAAAAGAAACTAGAGAGAGAAACTAGAGAGAGAAACTCTCTTTACATGGAAGAGAAGAGAGAGGGAGGTGCACTGAATTATGAAATATCGAGCTCTATTTATAGGCTCGGGTTGGCCCAGCGTCGCGACGCGCAAGGGTTCAGCGTCGCGACGCTGAGTCCTTTGCGTGGCTTAATAACAGCTTGACACGTGGCGATTCGGATAAGAGCTCCATTATTGTGCGATGATGTGGCACTGTTCATGACGTCATTGCTTACGTCATGCTGACGTGTGGAGGGCGATGGTCGGCAGCGTCTGATCGCGACACGTGGCACTGGTGCATTTTAGCATCTCCGTTGTGATGGTGACACGTGTCACGGCGACACGTGTCACGGCGCAAGATAGCAAAGTCAAACTTCTCAAATTCTGATTCGTTGACTCGGCGCACGTTAGCAACTTCGGCGCACACTGGGCGTCGCGACGCGCAAGGCTTCAGCGTCGCGAAGCTGAAATGACTATTTTTCCCTTTTAGCCAATTTTGTCCAATTTTGTCCATTTTGCCCTCAAATTGTCTCCAATGCTTTCCAAACTTTATTTATCTGCAAAATAACACTAAATACATCAAAACGTTCACAAAACTCGAGAAACTATACGAAATATTAGGTCAAATGAGTAGGAAAAAGTGATATAAATACCACTCATCAAATCTATTAAAGGGTTATCTATCCTCAAGGAAGATCGTGGGCTATTAAGTCTAAGGCTGAAATCTAAAATACATATGTCTAGTTCATTTTAGATTTACCACATCAATCTTATTGGTGATCAGACAACAAGAAGCATTAAGCTTAAAACTTAATAAGTAAACCTTTAAATTACCCAAACTATAAAATAACCCCTTATAAACCGGTGATATTAGAATTCATCACAACCCCAGATAACTAACACATAACTAGGGCTAGTAAAACTTAAATAAAATAAAAGACATAAAGTAAATACTGAAAATTAAATACTGAAAAGTAAATTGCTGAAAAGTAAAAAAAATAAAAGTACAATGAAAGAAAATGATGGGGTTAGAGGATTAACTTTTATTACTACTATTTTAGATATCTCCCTTAATATAATATATTAACTTTGCGTGATAATTACCAACAGCCATAATGGCGGTATTCTGATTAAGTCAAATTAATAATTAATTACCAACCGACCGACCAACCAGGCGGTATCCATACTTAGTCAGGTTAAAACCAATTTATAATTAATTACCAACCGGCCAATATAGTGGTATCCTTATTAAGTCAGATTTTAAATAGTTTATATATTATAATTAAGGGAGATTAATCTAAATAGTAATAATAAAAGCTTTACCTTTTACCCCAGCAAGGGGGAATTACCTTCTCATTGCTTGAAAAGTAAAAACTGAAAAAGTAAAGAAAGGAAAGTACTGTGCGTAAAAGTAAATTGCAGAAAGTAAAAATTGAAAAGTAAAGAAAAGAAAATGCGAAAGCGAAATTAATTACTAAAAGCTGTAATAAACAAACAAGATACAATCTTCTTATTTATTCTTAAGGAATTTCAAAGAAGAAAGTATGAATTTTACAAATGAAATGGCTTGGTATTTATAGGCAAAATTTTGCCTCCATCAAATCATCCATCAAATTCTCCACCAAATCCATTATTAATTTCTCCACTAATTACTCCACCAAATCCATAATTGCTCCACTAATTGCTTATCTTGTTTGGTGATGATTTGATAATTTTTATTAATTATTTATTAATTTATATTTTGTTTTGAAAATGATTGATAATGACTTTTAATAATTACACACCACACACTTCTGGATGGTTAATCAATGTCGGTCATGAAATCATCAGAATTCGAAAATATTTTCTCTTTCAAAGTTGTAGATCTTTGTGTCTTCTTTAATCTGACACTTGAATCAGCTCAATTCGATATCGGAGTAAAAAGTTATGTCTAAAATACGACAGATGTGCAAAACTGGAATTTCCAAAACTGCACTTCGTCAAAATGCCCTTTCAAGTTTCCAATCTCCAAAATTAAAATACCAAATCCAATAATTGCCCTTAATTGACCCACATTTCGTCCTAAATCATTTCATTGATTCCTGATATTATTTTATCTGCAAAATAAACTAAAACATATCAAAACGTTCATCAAACCCGAGAAACTAAACAAAATATTAAGTTAAAGGGGCGGTAAATATTGATATATTTTCCGCTCATCAAGTTATATATTCTTTCCTATTCCTATAATGACGTAGAGTGTTGTCTATCAAGGTTTGCAAAAGCTAAGGCTTTTAATGATAACTATATTAGGAGCATAGTCCTAATGGGGGTAAAGGAAAATTGTCGTTCATAGTATATCACATATTTCAAGTAAAAAGTGAGGCTATTTCCATGAGAACTTTGAAGGCTGAATTCCTAAAGTACTTGATGAAGCCAGGACCGATGTTCATGGGCAAATAGAACACAACTGTAGAACGAGAAATGGTCAAAATGAAGCTGTATGATGACTATTGTCTTGGTTTGCACTAACGACGGAATAGTTCAAGAACTTTGGCTCACTAATTTGCCATGTAAATCTAAATGTCATTTACTAGGATAGGTTCAAGGCGAAAGCTACCTATTCCGGTATAGTTTTATTACACGGAAACTCTCTTAAGTGTCTGCATTAATATTAGAGAATTATGGGGGACTGTAGGAAAATTCTCTAATATATAGTAAAAATATAGGAGAGACATGTCTCTTAAGAAATGTCTTATGGGAAATACACAAAGATAAAAGGACATGTCCTCAAAATTGAAGGTATGTATCTCTATGCTTCAAAACGTATTAGGAATGGGTATAACCCTGATGAGGGTTACACCCTAAACCAAAGGGTGCCCACAAAGGCACCCATCCATGCCTACAAAAATTGGCCTTGGATTCATTTTCCAAGTATCCTAAAAATCATTCATTCTAAAGAGTCTAAAGTATAGAGAGAATTCTACCATTCTTCCATAAGTTCAAGTTCTTGAAGAAATGAGTGTCCCTTCCTATGAGAAACAACCAAGTAATTTTTGGATAACGTTAGCCACAAGCAATCCGTAGAGCACCAAGACAGGGCTAGTAAGTTTTTAAGGACAGAGGCAACTCGACTTGGTTCTCATTCATCATCTTCTACAGAAACTTTCAAGTTTTTCTAAGTCTCAATTTTTATGTTTTATTGAATGTATCATATGAAAGATTCGATTGAAAATTACATGTTAAAAATTGATGAATAACACATTTCAAACAACAGTTATCACATACCACTTACGTGTTAAAAATAGATTCAAAGCCAAATGATAATAGGCTATAAAAAGTGAGTTCAAGACATATAAAGAGACTTGATTTCATTGAATACATACAAAAAAAAACACTGAAAAGAAGACAGTTAACTCAGAGATAAACATTTTTAACAAAAAGATCTCTTTTGTCTCGAAAAGAAAACCCATATCCTATTCACAAAGTAAATCATCATTTACCACCACGAGACATCGGAGGACCTTTTTACAGGTACTTCCAACATGTCACCGAAGAAGTTTGTCCACTAGCTTATATAAAAGTTTATTCACAGGAACTTTCCAAGTTCCAACGTGTCAACTATGAATTTCAATTCAATATTATTTATCTTTTAATATATTAAAATTTATGATTTTTTGCATTATAATAAGATCCTCCACCTATTGATAATGTCATCATTAGGGCGGGCTCTATATGTGTGGTTTTGTCCCTTAATGTGGTCCTTAATTTAATAAATTTAAGGATCCATTATTAGAATCTCTTTATATGTGTGTATGAGAGTGGATATTGTTGGCGACTTGGTCGCGTAATTGGATTTTGATGACGTCAACGCAATTGACGACTTCGACGTGCAAACACGAAGCATTACAAAAAGTGTCGAAGCATATGGGGTGAAGAGCGAGAATATGAAGACTAGCGGCAAATCGAAGATAATGATTAAGAGCTAAATTTTATTGTAAGTGAGTTTACTCAAGTGATCTAAAGCTCTTAGGAATCATACATTTTGCATCACTTGCATTTAAAATGGCTTAAAATGCTAAAAGAATCATTTGCATTTTATTTGCACCAAAATGAACTTCATGCACAAATGCATCGGTAAATGATCTTCTAAAAACTAGCAAACGGTTGAATTAAACTTCAAATGATATACCGTTAGATAGATATGTGTCTCTAGTTTGATACGGTTCAAACGTAACACAATTCCGATGCATAGAAATTTTTCTAGAGCCATTTTACTACAACATGTTCAGATGTGCGTTTTCTGCATTCACGTCACATTAGAAAATTTCCATAAAATTCATCTTAATGGTTTTGGAGTTTAATTTTTTACAGAAGCTAGATCTATGTGTCTAGTTTATGTAGAAATTTACAAATCATGATTTGGAATTTTCTAGAGGAAGTTATGGCAAAAATACCAAGTATCGTCAGTCTTGACTGGTCATCAGAACTGAAACCAGGGAGCTCCTCGCCGGTCTCCATACCGGTTTGCTCGCCGGTCTTCATGCCGGTTTTGGCTGAGCAAAACATGCTCTCTGGAACCAGGGAGCTCCTCGCCGGTATCCTCGCCGGTCTCCTCGCCGGTCTCCTCGCCGGTTTGCTCGCCGGTCCAACGGCTAGTTTTTTGAACGTTATGTTACCGTTGGAGCCCTAGACCGGCATGCCGGTATCCTCGCCGGTATGCTCGCCGGTATCGCTGTAAGTTGGGGAAAACTTTGCATTTTATTATAAATAGAACCCCAACTCTTTTGCCTCAAATTAGAGATCTAGAAAACCTTCATATACATTCTCTAAGGCAAACAAAGAGTGTCATACACCTTCATATTCATAAACACTCATCCAAGCTCACACACACATCTTCCACATCATTTAGTGAGCTTAGAACACTTGGGTTTGCTCTCACACAATCTTCTTATTATTTGTGAGTGCCCAAGTGTATTTTAATTCTTCTTTATCAAAAACACTTGTGATTTGTGAAATCCCATCGTTTGGGTAATTTGTAAAGGTTGTGAGTGCACCTACGTAGAAAACTCAATCTTGTAAAAGGTTTGGAGTGCGCCTTGGCGGAAAACTCTTGGTTACGAGTGAACCACGGAAAACTCGATTCTAGTGGAAATCTTCAAGCGAGGCTTGGGGGAGTGGACGTAGGCACGTTTGGCCGAACCACTATAAATCGTGGTGTCGTATTTCTCTTTCCCTTAACTTTTACTTATTTGCAAGTTTGATTACATTTATAATATTGATTAGAAACTTGCATATAGGCTATTAATTGGAATCGAGAAAATTGCCTAAAACTCCCACTTGGTAATAAGAGCTTAAAATCGGCAAAGATTTTATAATTCCGCATTTATAGCGATAACCCAATTCACCCCCCTCTTGGGTATAGAGATTTCTTGTCGCTATTGCTTGTAGGTACTTTCATTTGGTATCAGAGCGAGGTATTCTCAAGAAAGACTTAACCGTCCGAGAATAGACTATGGGATCTACAAGCCACTCTTCCAATTTTGCCGAGGGATATTCAACAACTAGACCTCCATTTTACACCGGAACCGACTACAACTATTGGAAGTCAAGAATGTTACTTATCTCCTAGCCAATGATCCACCATCCTATTTGGTCATCACACGGGGTGCCAATATGCCAATGACAAAGGATAGAAATGGGTTGAAATTACGAAGCCAAGTTCAGAATGGGATAGTGAGGATTTAAAACAAGCCTCACAAAATGCTAAGCTCTCAACCAACTTCAATGTGGCATTGATCGGGAGCAAATAAACAAGCTTCCAGAGTATGGCAACGCATATGATTTATGGAAGTCATTGGAAATGGTCAATGAGGGCACAAGTCAAGTGAAGGAATCGAAGATCAACCGGTTCATGTGCGAATTGGACAATTTCAAGATGGAATCCGGGGAAGAAATCGATCACATGATTTCGAGGTTTACGGTCATCATCAATCATTTGGGAGCATTGGGAAAAGTCATCGGGACATCGGATCAAGTCAAGAAAATTTTGAGATCTCTCCCGAAAGAGTTTAGAAGCTACACCTCCTCCATTAAAGAAGCAAACGACATAAACACTTTGAAAATGGATGATTTGGTCGGCAAATTGCTTGAGTATGAAATGGAGATCACAATGGATAAAAAGGAGGAAGATGAGAAAAGGACAAGAAAGTCATTGGCCTTAAAAGCAAGAAAAAGAGACGAGTCAAGCTCAAGTGAAGAAGATGATAGTGATGATGAATTGGCAAGCATCACCAATAAAGTAAAAGAGCTTCTCAAATCCGCAAAACTCAAGGGAAAATCAAAGGCTAAAGAAGAAAAATGGCCGCGGAAGAACAAGAAAATTGTGTGTTATGAATGCAACAAACCGGGTCACATAGCTACCGATTGCCCATTAAGGAAAATGAAAGGAAAAACGAAGAAAAAGGCAATGAAAGCAACTTCAACTTGGAGTGATAGCGATTCTAGCTCATCCGAGGAGGAAGAAGAGGTTCAAGCTAAAGAAAGAACAAATCTAGCATTTATGGCTATCACGGATGAGGACATCCGCTTTGAAATTGAAGAAGAAAGCGAAAAAGAAGAGGTACACAATTCTCAATATGATAATGATTTACTTAATGCCTTTAATGGATTAAAAGAATTGTGTGATATGCTTAAAAAGAAATTGAAATTAGTTAAAAATGAGCATGCTACACTTAAAATTGAACATGCAACTAGTATGGATAAAATTCATGTTTTAGATAATGAGATTATATGCTTAAAGGCTAAACATGAAAAAGAAATTGCATGCTTAAATGATGAAAATGTGTTTAAAGATTAAAAAGCTAGAACTTGAAAATGCCATATTAAATATGCCATCTAGCTCTAAGACATGCGATTGCGAATCTATATTGAATGAAAATGTCTTATTGAATACTAAGATTGTAGATTTGCAAAACATACTTAGCAAATTCACATTGGGACATAAAAACTTTAATATGCTTATTGGATCCCAAAAATGTGCATTTAAAAGAGAAGGATTAGGATATAGGCCTTATATTAAAAGAAAATTTTTGAAGAATTACTTTGTTAAGGCATCATATTCTCATGCTAAGAATGAAATAGATAAAAATGTCACATGCCATGCTTTAACACAAAGGGACATAAAATTTTTGAATGCATGTATATGAATGTGATGAAGAATGCATGGATTCCTCAAGGAATCAAAACTAACCCCAATGGACCCAAGAAAGTTTGGGTACCAAAGTGTAATTGATAAATTTGTAGGGGGAGCTTTGGGAATAGATCTTTAAAGATAATTGCAAAATTGATCCCAAAGGCTCAAAGAGATGAGGATTCGCAACGGTAAAGGTAAAACTCCGTACTCACGGAAACATTGGTACCGTTTCCTCTAAAATGCCAAAATGTGCATATTTTTAAATTTTGATATCTTTATTTTCTTGGACATATGTAATTGGTATCTCATTTTGATTTTGATTTTAATTTTAATTTTTACTTCTCCACTTTTTGATAATGTCAAGGGGGAGAAATCATTAGAAATGAGATTAAAACTTGTTTAACCCTCACCCTTGGTTTAAGGGGGAGTAAATGTACTAATGTGTTTGTCAAGTTGTTATAGAGCTATATTCAAGACAATCACACATTGAGGGGGAGCTTATGTTGAGGGGGAGCAAAATGGTCAAATTTGGACTCCAAGAAGCTCACAAGTTGCAACAAGTTTTAAGGGGTTGCCATCATCAAAAAGGGGGAGATTGTTGGCGACTTGGTCGCGTAATTGGATTTTGATGACGTCAACGCAATTGACGACTTCGACGTGCAAACACGAAGCATTACAAAAAGTGTCGAAGCATATGGGGTGAAGAGCGAGAATATGAAGACTAGCGGCAAATCGAAGATAATGATTAAGAGCTAAATTTTATTGTAAGTGAGTTTACTCAAGTGATCTAAAGCTCTTAGGAATCATACATTTTGCATCACTTGCATTTAAAATGGCTTAAAATGCTAAAAGAATCATTTGCATTTTATTTGCACCAAAATGAACTTCATGCACAAATGCATCGGTAAATGATCTTCTAAAAACTAGCAAACGGTTGAATTAAACTTCAAATGATATACCGTTAGATAGATATGTGTCTCTAGTTTGATACGGTTCAAACGTAACACAATTCTGATGCATATAAATTTTTCTAGAGCCATTTTACTACAACATGTTCAGATGTGCGTTTTCTGCATTCACGTCACATTAGAAAATTTCCATAAAATGCATCTTAATGGTTTTGGAGTTTAATTTTTTACAGAAGCTAGATCTATGTGTCTAGTTTATGTAGAAATTTACAAATCATGATTTGGAATTTTCTAGAGGAAGTTATGGCAAAAATACCAAGTATCGTCAGTCTTGACTGGTCATCAGAACTGAAACCAGGGAGCTCCTCGCCGGTCTCCATACCGGTTTGCTCGCCGGTCTTCATGCCGGTTTTGGCTGAGCAAAACATGCTCTCTGGAACCAGGGAGCTCCTCGCGGTATCCTCGCCGGTCTCCTCGCCGGTCTCCTCGCCGGTTTGCTCGCCGGTCCAACGGCTAGTTTTTTGAACGTTATGTTACCGTTGGAGCCCTAGACCGGCATGCCGGTATCCTCGCCGGTATGCTCGCCGGTATCGCTGTAAGTTGGGGAAAACTTTGCATTTTATTATAAATAGAACCCCCAACTCTTTTGCCTCAAATTAGAGATCTAGAAAACCTTCATATACATTCTCTAAGGCAAACAAGAGTGTCATACACCTTCATATTCATAAACACTCATCCAAGCTCACACACACATCTTCCACATCATTTAGTGAGCTTAGAACACTTGGGTTTGCTCTCACACAATCTTCTTATTATTTGTGAGTGCCCAAGTATTTTAATTCTTCTTTATCAAAAACACTTGTGATTTGTGAAATCCCATCGTTTGGGTAATTTGTAAAGGTTGTGAGTGCACCTACGTAGAAAACTCAATCTTGTAAAAGGTTGGAGTGCGCCTTGGCGGAAAACTCTTGGTTACGAGTGAACCACGGAAAACTCGATTCTAGTGGAAATCTTCAAGCGAGGCTTGGGGGAGTGGACGTAGGCACGTTTGGCCGAACCACTATAAATCGTGGTGTCGTATTTCTCTTTCCCTTAACTTTTACTTATTTGCAAGTTTGATTACATTTATAATATTGATTAGAAACTTGCATATAGGCTATTAATTGGAATAGAGAAAATTGCCTAAAACTCCCACTTGGTAATAAGAGCTTAAAATCGGCAAAGATTTTATAATTCCGCATTTATAGCGATAACCCAATTCACCCCCCTCTTGGGTATAGAGATTTCTTGTCGCTATTGCTTGTAGGTACTTTCAGCTTAAATTTTAAATTTAAATCCTATATCAAAATTTAGGTCGTTGATATCATTAAATAATAATTTAACTTTAAATGTCAAGTATTGTATTTCTTCAATTCATGGCTAGATATTCTTAACAACATTTAACTGAAAAATCTAATATTCGTTGATTCATTCTAGTGTTCACATGACGACATTCTTAATAATTGTCTATAATGCCAACTATGTCAACACCAACCATCAATTATATATCTTTACTCTCTCTAGATTTATTGGCACACGTTGTGTCATGTAATTTAGTAAAGACTTTGACTCTCTCGTCTTTCTTTAACAATAAATACTTCTTCAATCGAATATGCCTTTAAGTTCATATATGCTTGGTCCAATCTAGAGCTGCCGGCGGATTCTAAGATGGCTAACAATCAAGGTAAGCTTATTATTCCCTCCTAATTAAATTAAATGATCCTCTTTATGTGTATCCATTTAATTTACATTTTTCTTACAGGAATTTCAAGAGAGAACAGATATCTTCCACCCGCTCATTATACTGTAAAAATAAGTCATACACAGAATTATTTAAGCCTCCAGCTAATCTGGAAAGATTTGAATCTGGTATTTTTGAAGCTGGGTGCTACAAATGGTAAGTTTCCAATCTCATAATAACTATCTTAATTCCTTTTCATGGCTACTGCTGATGAGCGCAGGAGAAAATTAGAACTATGTACAAGTGCGATTCATTTGTGTATTTCCAGGAGGTTGGTTTTTTATCCCAATGGAAACAAGAAAGACGGAGGAGATGGGCATATTTCCCTTTACTTGGCAATAGATAAAAGCAATGCTTTTTCTGATAAATATTGGAATGTTCATGTCAGCTTCAAATTGTTTGTGCAAGATGATAAACTCAACAATTACCTTGCCGTCCAAGGTATTAAGTGATGATAAATTGATTTACATATTTTTTTAATAATTATGCGTTTTGATTTTTGTGTCATTTATTTTTAGATGCTAAAGGGCCAGTAAGGCGTTTTGATAAGAACAAGACTGAATGGGGTTTTGGGAAATTTCTCAACCTTGAAACTTTTAATGAACCTTCAAATGGATACCTGGTTGATGATTCATGTGTTTTTGGAGCTGAGGTCTTTGTTATTGAACACACTGGCAAAGGTGAAAGTATTTCCATTCTCAGAAATCCTCCTGGATCAACTGACCCTTGGAAGATCGAAAATTTCTCAAAATTGGATGACTTTCCCATATGTTCAGACATTTATAATATTGGACATAGAGAATGGTATGTATATTCAATTCACGCCTCTTGATATACTTGTGTGTTTGTGTGTGTATATATGTGTTAATAGTAAGGTTCTAATGAATTTATGGCAGAAAATACTTTAAAAGTCCAAGAAAATATAATTTTTAACATAATATAATTTATCTTTTAGCATATTAAAATATATTTCGCATGCGGACATCCACACGAGAGAAGAACTATATTTTATTTTTATGCAAAAATATATTATTAAAATATCATGGGAAAGGCATATATCGATCTGTCCGTTGATTTCAGGATAATGGAACTTTGTCCCAGAGGAAATAACGGGAAAGACAGAAATCTCTCAATTTTCTTAAATTTATATGATTTGGGTGGCCTTCCCCTTAAGAGAGCAGTTTATGGAGAATACAAGCTGCGATTAGTTGACCAACTTCGCCAGGTTAACAGCTTTGAAAGAAAATGTAAACCCCTTTTCAACTTTTCAATTGCATCATTTTTTTATATGGTAAAAAAAAATATATAAAATTAATCAAATTAATTCTGATTTTCCTACAGATTCTCATTGGTTTATTAAAACCGACGAGTATTGCGGTGACGAGAAGTTCATTTCGCACAAGGATCTCTATAACACCATCAATGGCTACGTTATGGATGATGTTGTAATTGTTGAACTGGAATTTCTTTCCGTTTCTGTGATTAAGCTTGACTAATTACAAAATTTAATTATGATGGTGTTTCAAACGATAGCTTTGAATAAATAAATATCTTTTATTTTCTTGTGGACACTCATGATTGATATTTTTATTTTTTATTTTTTTTTTAAGAGGAAAAATCGAATTCGATTGAAACTCTATAAAAAAAACTCTTTATATTTTCTAAGCTTTTTCTTTTATATGAAACCTAATTATTAGGATATCTAAGATTCACATATGAGTTATGTATTTATTACAAAATTTAAGCTCATAATTTCAACAAATGAATAGTGCCCACCGAAAGTAATTTTATAAGCTTACACCACTTTTTCAAACTCCACCTAAAGGTTTTTTTGGAGGCTTGCTAAAGTGGTTGGCCATGCATGCCACAAGCTGGATTCCACATAAAATTCATCTCCAAACCAATTTGTGAAAGAGAGAAAATAGTCACCAAGATATACCAATATTTTAAAACCCAAATTGGCACAGGCAAGTCAATTAGAAAACCCGTGAACCGATCTTTTGGTCGGTCTAGGTAAAGTTATTAACCCATACATCCATTTGGACATATCTAAGACCTGCTGACTCGGCCGGTTCGATCTTGAACATTCTCAATAGTAAACATCGAGATTGGGTATTCGCATGAGGATATCTATAATGTTTCCAAGGGATATGTTGTGGATGACATTGTAACCATTGAACTATAATTTCTTTTTATTTTGCAAGTTAATTAGCACACTTTTTGTAATTATTTAAAATTATTTTTATCGAATACCCTTTGTACAATGCTATGAGGCATATTTCAAGAAAAACACAAAATGCATGGGTTCGTATCATAACGATTGTGTATGGGCTTTTAATTGTGAATGTGATAAATAATTAAATCTTAAGAAGATATTATAACGACAAGTAAAGAATAAATTGAAATTTGAAAATAAAATGTTGTACTGAAATTAAATTGAATTCTAATTACAAAGAAATTGAAGAAGTAAAGAAATAGCAAATATTAATATGAGGTTGATATCCAACGATTGATAATGAAAACTTAGTTTATACAATTCATACGAGAGGCCAAAATGTTATTTTCCATTTAATAAAACTAATAAAGAAACACCAACTAAAACCCTTGAACATTATCTATGATATAATAATTAATGTCATTTTAAATTGAAAAATGATAGATATACAAAAAAAATAGTACAGAAATACTAAAAGATAAGTAAAATTATTTATCTATGAGTAATGATATATCCATAAAAAAAATAGCACAAACAATTAGCACAAAATCATTAGAAGACAACAATATTTAAATAGAAGACAATTTTTTTTTTTTTTTTTTTTTTTTTACTAATCTTCAGTACTTCTGTTTTAAATTTTATGATCTATCATTTTTATTTATCTTTATATGTTTCTACTAATTTTTCACTATTTTTGTGTGTCTATTACTTTTGTTTCTCTTTATATGATTGTACTATTTTTAACTAATATTTGTGCGTTGGCCTTAAATATGAATCATCGTAATCCTTAAACTATGAGTCAATGACTATAACATAATTGTTCATTTAAATCAAGTTGGCTTTAAATATGAGTTAGTTAGAGTAATTAAATTGACAATATTGAATGTTATAATTAAGAAATTTTTTGAATCGGAAGGCGTATATAACTACAAAAGTAAATATGACTTCAGCTAGCTAGGCCTGCAGGGACAACGTGATTGGTTTAAAATTTCTTTGATTTCATATGAATAATGAATATCAATATAAGTTTGAGACAGATTGATAATGAAATCTTACCTAATACAATTAATTCAACAGTGCCAATTAATGAATAAACACAACCTATAAGCTATATGGCCATGTCCGAATGATTTTCGGATATTTCTATTTAGCTTATCATATAGGTCCAATTTTGAAAAATTAAAAGAAAAATATGAATTTAAATTTAATTAATGAAGGCGGGTTGATAGCTAATAGTTTATTTATGTGATGGTGATCAAATGTGAAAAAATTATAAAGATGTCAATAACACTAAACATATGTTTATCCTGACCTTGACAATTATCTAATTTTCTTTCATAATCTTCATATGATCATAATATAACCCAATTATTCCTCTATTGGTAATCCTTAAGGACGATTCAGGTTGATGTCAAAGTTATCTAACTCCTATATAAGATTAGTGTAACCCCAAATCTTAGAATTAGCGTAAACATCGTTATCAGAATGACGATAGCTTGGCCTGCAGGGACAATAGTCATGTGATACAAATTAAAAGATTATTAGGAAAAATATGACTTTAGTATACAAGGCACACTTGCAGATTTACACTAAGTTAAATCCACAACTATAACACCCCGCCTAAGCCAGGATGCTACCGGCATGAGACAGGTTAATCCTATCTCCGTAAGCCTCTGATTTCGACAAAATTTCGGCATGACCTCTGCTCAAATCGAACAATCTGGATCAAAGTCCAGCACCAATAACAACCTATAGGACCCAACACAATCTAATAATCAACTCAAACATAATACCACTGGGCTCCATGACCGATATGGGTGACCGTGTGGAGTAGTCTGATTCCTGATGAGATGTAAAACTTCCCAGAACATAGCATGTGTTAGTCTCTAAGACAATCCAAGATCAATATAAGCAATGAAAATAAAGTGAATACATAAAGAAGTATGACGGAATCATACTTACAATGAACGGATTTAGGATGCGTCATATACAAAAAAATTTCCTCAAAGTTTTCGGCCAAGCTCCTCTTTGGGGATGAAGTCCAAGCTCCAAGCTTTGTCCTTTGATTCCAAGCTTTGGGATGGTTTCTCTAGCACCTTGGATGATTCCTTGATGTGCTAGCAACTTAGAAAATTTGAAACAAATTTTCTATCTTCTCCTTGCAACTCTCGGCAATGAGAGAAAATAAGAGGGACAATGTTTTATTTTTGGTGAAACCGTGAGAGAGCGAGTGAATGAGTGAGTAATTTTGATTTCAAAAATCAAATGAAAGATATACCAAACATTTGGTAAAAGTTTTTCAATCATTACACACAAAATGTGTTTTACAAGTCATCATCATGCCTTCACCAAAACCCATCACCAAAAAGTAAATAAAGTGACAAGTGATGTGACAAATGATGTGACATGTGGGCCCCATTTGATTCAAAATCCGAGTGGGCCCGCGACACATCCCGGGCTCGGGTTCGCTAATTCCGAATTAACGAATTTTCCGTTGCGACGTAATTAAATCAAATTTAATTAAATAATTATTCCAAATAAAATTATTATTCACGTCGCTCGCGAATTAATTCTAAATTAATTCGTTTGCCCGAATTAAAATCCAATTTTACTTCCGCGTCGAAATCTAATTTTGTTTAATATATCGAATATATTATTTTATCGATTAATTCCAAATTAATTGTTCCCTCTCTTCAAATAGTATTTTATCCTAGATAAAATCTCTCCGTAATTAATTCCAGATTAATTATGCTCGAATCATACGTCATCGGTGAATCTTCGGGAAGCGACCCAAGAGATCCCTAGATATGTGGCAGTAAATCGGTCATCGGACTATTCTAACACGTACGTAACTCGTACTAAGTTTTTACCAATTTACGAGACATGGTTGGCTTCTATCAAAGCACCGTGCCTACCCAATTCTCTAGAAATATTCTTAATGGAATATATAATCTTTTTCAGGCGTAGTATACGTAGTATTGCGTATTGCGATCCAGTATCAGATGTCACATGCAAGGCCTGAGGCTGGAATAGTGTCTGCCCCGTACGAAGCATATATCGGATTACAAGCAACTAGTCTCTTTAATCGGATAATCATGACCATGTCATATTATCCCGATGGTTGCAACCAATTTAGAGTACCAGTTCTGTATCCCTGCGTGATCATAATCTCCATATGACTGAAGTGATACTTCCATCTTGACATCACATCCAATACACTACGATTCTCAATAAACCCAGAAGAGGCGTACACAGAAACTGTTAAAGTCCTGGATGACCAAAACAAAGCGTATTGATTGTCACAAGTACCAGCGATGCAAGTATCAGGTTAAGACTAAATACACCTACCCTGATGCGGATTCCCATAGACACATAGTCATACTACCAATGGGATTTCGCGGGGGGTCTATCCAGAGCGAAGCTGTTTCCGTACCATCGGTAAACACAACCTCCTATCACACTTGCATAAGTATCCAATACTTAAATATATGAGAACTATGTTGTTACGATTCCATAACAGCACAAGTGCAATACTAGTCTATTCCGCTATTATCGATGTCCAGTCTCGATAATACTACGACTAGGGATATTTAATGATTAAACCGTTATGGATTGATATTGTCTCATATCTTATAATCCGGAACTAATCATAAGGACTTTTATCATTTATATATTTAAGTAATCAAATTACAAAATGATGAAATGTAATTTCATTGCTACATAGTTAATTTGTACAAAAACGACAATGTCTTTTACAAATAGTGACGCTATGGGTCATAATTGTCTAACAATCTTCCACTTGGCCTATAGCCAGTCACTCAAGCATCTAATACCTGAACTATGTACATGTCGCTCAAACTTTGCTGAGGAATAACTTTCGTCAGCGGATCTGCAATGTTATCCTCTAATAATACGACCTCTCGATCTTCACATCGCCACAATGTATGATCTCACGAATCAGATGGAAACGTCGAAGAACATGCTTGGATCGTTGATGAGACCGCGGTTCCTTAGCCTGTGCTATAGCCCCGTTATTGTCACAATACAATGGAACGGACTCAGGTGCTAACGGAACTACTCCTAATCCAATTAGGAATTTACGGATCCAAACTGCCTCTTTTGCTGCTTCAGCTGCAGCAATATACTCCGCTTCTGTTGTTGAATCGGTAACAGTCTCTTGCTCGGAATATTTCCAGCTTACTGCTCCGTTATTCAAACAAAATATGTACCTGAATTGTTACTTGCAGTCGTCTTTATCGGTTTGGAAACTTACGTCGGTATACCCAGTTACCTCAAGTTCTCCATTTTCATAGATTAAGAAAGCATCCTTAGTTCGACTAAGATACTTAAGGATATTCTTAACCGCTATCTAGTGACCATCATCTGGATCGGTCTGATAACGACTACACATGCTCAAAGAATACGAGACATTAGGTCGCGTACATATCATGGCATACATGATCGATTCGACTGTCGAGGTGAACGGAATCCAACTCATATTGTCCCTCTCATCTTGAGTTTTATGACACATGTCCTTAGATAGAGTGACGTCATGTGACACTGGCAACAGTCCCCCATTGGACTGATCCATGTTGAATCTCTTCAACACTTTGTCAATGTACGTGCTCTGGGAGAGTCCAAGCAACTTTCTAGATCTATCCTGGTAGATCTTTATTCCTAAAATAAAGGCTGCTTCTCCTAGATCATTCATGGAGAATTTTAATGAAAGCCAAGCTTTCACCGATGTTAACATGAGAATGTCATTGCCAATAAGCAATACATCATCAACGTAAAAGACAATGAATGTCAGTGCGCTCCCCCTAACCTTCTTATATACACAAGGATCATCCATGTTTTGAACGAAATCATATTCTTTTATGATCTCATCAAAACATTGGTTCCAAGAACGTGATGCTTGCTTCAATCCATAAATGGATCGATTTAACTTAAAAACCTTGTTTTGAAGTCTTGGTATCACAAAACCGTCAGGTTGTTGCATATAAACATCCTCCAAAAGTTTTCCGTTAAGGAAAGCGGTTTGACGTCCATCTGCCATATCTCGTAATCGAAATATGCAGCAATAGCAAGCATTATCCGAATGGATTCAATCATGGCAACGGGTGAAAAGTTTCGTCGAATCGACACCATATCGTTGATGATACCCTTTCGCTACAAGCCTAGCTTCAACCACTTCCATCAACTCACATCAATCCATCAATCATGAATAGTGACTTGCGTCAATCACTCAGTGAAAGACTTACATCACTTGATTGACAATGATGTGACACTAGTTGCGACTAGTGTGGACGTTTGATTTGATTGTGTGCCGCACTCGAATTCGAAATGCGAATGCGTTCGCAAATAATCCGGGCTCGGGTTCGCTAATTCCAAATTAACGAATTTTCCGTTGCGTCGCAATTAAATCTAATTAAATTAAATAATAATGACTAGCATAATTACTATTCACGTCGCTAACGAATTAATTCTAAATTAATTCGTTCGCCCAAATTAAAATCTAATTTTAATTCCGCGTCGAAATCCAATTTCATTTAATATATCGAATATATTAATTTATCGATTAATTCCAAATTAATCGTTATCTCTCTTTAATTGATATTTTATCCCAGATAAAATATCTCCGTAATTAATCCCAGATTAATTTTCTCTCTCTTCTAATTAATCTCAGATTAATTAAAAGGTGCGAGTCATACGTCATCGGTGAATCTTTGGGAAGCGACCCCTGAGATCCCCGGATATGTTTGGGAAGTAAATTCGGTCGTCGGATTATCCGAAAACGTAAAGTACCAAGTACCTACTACGTTTTATCGATTTACAAGACAATGTTGGCCTCTAGCAAAGCGTCATGCCTACCCAATTCTCCGGGAAATATCCTTATAGGAATAAAGGATCTATATCAAGCGTAGTATACCATAGTATTGCGTATGTCGATCCAGTATCTGATTGTCACGTGCTAGGCCGGGGCTGGAATTGTGTCTGCCCCGTACGAAGCATAAATCATGTCGGATCTCTGGTACTAGTCTCTATATCGGATAACTATGACCAAGTCATATTATCCCGATGGCTGCAGCACTTAAGAGAACCAGTACCGTATCCTACGTGACCATCATCTCCATATGACTGGAGTGATACTTTCCGTCTTGACATCACACCCAACACACTACGATTCTCAATATACCCAGTGTTGGCGTACACAGAACCTGTTAAAGTCCTGGACGACCGCAACCAAAGTATATTGATTGTCGCAAGTATTAGCGGTGCAAGTCTCAGGTTAAAACCAAATACACCTACCCTGATTTCGGACTTCCATAGACACATAGTCATACTACCAATGGAATTCCGAGGGGGTCTATCCAGAGTGAAGCTATTTCATGTACCATCGGTAAAACACAACCTCCTATTACACTTGCATTAGTATCCTATACCCAAATATATGAGAACTATGCCGTTGTGCCCTCACAACGCGCACAAGTGTAATACTAGTCTTTTACGTATTTATCGATGTCCAATATCGATAATACTCTGACTATGGATATTTAATGATTTATCCTTCGTGGACTGATACTATCTCATATCATTCTCAATCCAGGAACAAATCATATGGACCTCTCATCATTTTTATATCTAGGTGATCTAATCAAAAATGATAAGAGTACAATCTCATTTGTCAAATAGTTAATTTGTACAACAACACCATGATTGTACAAATAGTGACGCTATAGGTCATAATTGTCCAACAATCTCCACTTGGCCTATATCCAGTCACTCGAGTGTCTACCACCCGAACTATGTACGGTTGGCTCAAATTGCTGAGAAAAGGTTTTCGTCAATGGATTTTCATGATTATCGTCTGATGCGATTTATTCGATTATCGCATCGCCACGATGTGATCCGAATGAATTAGATGAATAATCTAAGTATGTATCTGGATCGTTGATGAGACCGTTAATTCTTTAGCCTGTGATGCAGCCTAGCTCAGCTGCTAACAGAATTATATCTAATATAATTAGATTTTTATCGACCTAGAAGGCTTCTATTACTACCTCAGCTGCGGCAATAACCCGTATTTGTTGTTTATTCGGTAATAGTATCTTGCTTGGAAGATTTCCAGCTCACTGTTCCGTTATTCAAACTCTATAGTACCGTTGCGACTTATAGTCGTCTTATCGGTTAAGGAAACTTGCTACAGTGATCCTAGTCACTTCAAGTTTTCCATCTCCAGAGTTTAAGACAACATCCTTAGATCTCTAAAGTAATAAGTATGTTCTTAACATCAATCCAGTGACTATCACTCGGATTGGCCTGTTTGTGAATCTATATACTCAAAGCGTATGAGACACCAGGTCGCGTATATTTTTCAATGTACGATTTCTCGGAGAGTTTTCTCGAAAGCCAAGCTTCGCCGATTGTTATTATGGGAATATCATTTCCAAGAAATGACATATTATCATTATTTATTTAGGACATTTATTGTCAGTGTGCTCCCACTAACCTTCTTATATACACAAGAATCTTTTCATTTTGAATTAAATCATAAACCATTATGATTACATCAAAACTAATTCCAAGAACCTAATGCTTGCTTCAATCCAAACATGGATCGAATAACCCGCAAACCTTGTTTGCTAGTTATGGTACGACAAAATCGACAGGATGTTGTAAACATCCTCCAAAAGGTTTCCTTTCAGGAGGAAAGCGATTTTCGGTTAAGCTGACATATTTCCAAATGAACATGTAGCTTTAGCAAGCATTATCCAAATGGATTTACCGTGGCAACGGGTAAATGGTTTCGTTGTAATCAACACAATGTGATAACGATACCTTTCCGTTAAAAGCCGAGCTTAGAACGTTGGTATGTTGCCTTCCATGTATGTCTTCCTTGAAGACTTATAGAGTACCAATAGGCACAATATCTTGCGGTACATCAACTAGTATCTAAACATAGTGATACACATGGAATCCATTTCGAATTCATGACACTTTTTCATGAAAGGGAGTCAATACCTTGTATTACTTCCTCGTACGTAGTCAGTTGGTATACCTCGAAAGATTGACATCTTTACGAGGTGAGATCAGAAACCCATACCCCAGGTTGTTTTCTAACTCTCTCCGACATACGCGGTTCTTGTGTATTCGAAGGTTAATAGTATAGTTTCATCCTTGATGAAACTATTGTGTTCCATTAGGAATCGGTGCCATGAATAATATTACTCCGATTTTCATCGAGTTTTACTATCCTCACTTACCACTGCATATCGGTATTCCTTTTAGGAAAACCGCATGGTGAACAACAATCTAATTGTTCTCTTGTGAGATGTATAAGTACAATACTTATGGTGTATCCCTAGGATAACCTACAATTGGCACTTATCCAATTTGGGTTTTAGTTTGGTATCATCCAAACATATGCCTAGCATACCCAAATTATCAGGAATGTGAAACCTGGTTTCTTTCCTGTCATATCTAATATGAAATCTGTTAAACAGATTATTATGGAACCTTATTCTAAATAAGTTCTGCACTGTTTAAAGCTTATCGTTGAAGGTAATGGTAGTTCAGAGCGACTTATGATTAACCTTATCATGTCCAACAAAATTCTGTTACTCAGTTCGGACACACCGTCACTTTGACATGTTCCGGGAGGGGTCCTCATTGAAAGAATACTATACTCTTTCAAGTATATTAGAAACTTATTGCTTAAGTATTTTCCATTACGGTCTTACCGTGACGGTTTAATATTTTAGCCGATCTGTTTGTCTATTTCGTGTCGAAACTGTAAAAGTTTCCGATTTGTGTTCTTCAAAAGAAACACATAACCAAAACGCGATGCCACATCCGTATAGGTCACGAAATATTCATATCCACCTCTAGCCTAGCTAGATATGGGCCCACTTGCTTCACTGTGACTAGGGCTAACAGGTCGGTGTCATTTACACTTTTACCAAGTAAATGTGTTTTAAGCACTTTGCTTAATAAACTAGATTCATAGAATTTATTTGAATAGAATCAAATTAGTCCTAATACCCACTCTTCGAAAGTGTGGATATACGAGTCTTGTTTGATTGTGTCCCAGACAACAATACCACAATTAGTTTTATCTGATCAAATCAGTTGGAGCTATTTGTTTGTCATATTATATGTTTGAGATATATTTATATTCAAAATATAAATTATGTTATTCACATCTAATGTGTTTATCTCAATATCATCTTTATATAAATAAACATTGTAGTGTTCTAGAATACAAAGGTTCACCCGCAACGGGTTAAACACTGATATGGAGATAATTGTATCTAGTCAAACTAGTTTATTAAACAGTTTCCTAATTTAGGTAACACCCGAAGGGTAGTTCCTAAACTTAGGTATCCACGGTTTAAAACTAGCGACTTTCGTTCCCGTTTCCAATTCGCAGATTAAATCTCTATTGAAGTCAGTATCTGATGAGTGATAAATGTATCACTATTTCCCACTCATTTAACTTAATATTTTGTATAGTTTCTGAGTTTT
>SKCR01004580.1:0-51655 GCA_019454045.1 Zanthoxylum bungeanum | reverse complement strand
CACAGCAGTGAATACCAGGCTGGCGGATCAGATATGCAAATGTCTAGAAACACTTAGCATGCAAGTTGTGAACATCACTGGATCCACAAGTTCACCATATGGAGGAGCACCAGAACCAAACCAACATGAAGAGACGGTGAATTATGTCAACAATTTCAACAGACAAGGGAACAATTCATATTCCAACACCTACAACCCAGGGTGGAGGAATCATCCTAATTTATCATGGAGCAACAATTCAGGCCAACAGCAGAACTATCCACCACCTGAATTCCAGCAACAGAACAAAGGCCAGGAGCAGGCAAATGAATCAGGAATAACAGAAGTGTTGACCTACTTGAAAAAGATGGAAGCAAAACACGACTCTCAAGCAGCAAGATATGACACTATATTTCAAAGTCATTCAGCCTCAATCAAAGCACTAGAGAATCAAATCAATGGGACAACTGGCAAATGCTCAGAGTTACAGACCGCCAGGTACCCTTCCTAGCAACACTGAGCCAAATCCAAGAAACATGGGGAAGGAGCAATGTCATGCCATCATGTTAAAAAGCGGTACTGAAATCAACAAAGATGTTGGAGCCAAAACAACTGCTGAGGAAGTTCCAAAAGAAACAAAGCAACAGATGGAGGAAAAAGAAGCAAAGGAAAAAGAACAGATCACTCCACCTCCACCTTTTCCTCAACGTCTTCAGAAGACTAAATTGGACAAGCAATTTTCCCGGTTCCTGGAGATCTTCAAAAAGCTGCATATCAACATTCCATTTGCAGAAGCGTTGGAACAAATGCCCACCTATGCCAAATTCATGAAAGATATTCTTTCACGAAAACGGAGATTGGGAGATTACGAGACAGTAGCATTAACAGAAGAATGCAGCGCTATCATTCAGAGGAAACTTCCCCCAAAGTTGAAAGATCCTGGCAGTTTCACTGTTCCTTGCATCATAGGAGAACATGACTTTGGTAAGGCTTTGTGTGATTTAGGTGCAAGTGTTAACTTGATGCCTTTTTCTATTTTCAGGAAATTACAGATTGGAGAAACAATGCCAACTTCAGTCTCACTGCAACTTGCTGATAGAACGCTCGTATTTCGAGAGGCGTAGTTGAGGATGTGCTGGTCAAGGTTGACAAATTCATTTTCCCAGCAGATTTTATTGTCCTTGATATGGAGGAAGACGCAGACGTGCCAATCATCCTTGGGAGACCATTCTTGGCTACAGGTCGAACCATTATTGATGTACAAAAATGAGAATTAACCATGAGGGTACAGGACCAAGAAGTAACATTCAATGTTTTCAAGGCCATGAATTTCCCAGATGATGAAAAGAAGGAGGAATGTTTCAGACTCGATGTGATACACAGTACCATTCAGAACTCCAATGCAATGCAAAGTTCTACTGACAAACTTAAAACATGTCAATTTCCTGTAGAGTCTAAAGATAAAGCGTCTTTTGCACTGAAGAGCCAATTCTTGCACTACAAGCAACAGAAGAAAAAAGTTCCACCAGCTCAATGAATTGGAGGAATTTCACAATCAGCCTTTTGAAGATGCAAATTGTACAAAGAAAAGGGCAAGAAGAGACATGATGAGAAGTTAGTGCGCATACAACTGAAAACAGGGCAGAAGGTACTGTTAAACAAATCAAGGGTGAAATTCTTCCCATGGAAGCCAAAATCACGGTGGTCAGGTCCATTTGTGATCACCAAAGTTTTACCAAATAGAGCCGTTGAGATACATGATCCTGACGCTAACAAAACTTTCAAGGTTAAAAACAAGCGTGTCAAGCACTACTGGGGAGAATCATTTGAGCGACAAAAAGAAAGTGTTACACTTTCAGATCCAGCTTAACGTTCAAGAAGTCAAGTCTGGCTGACGACTTTAAACTTAGCGCTCGCAGGGAGGCAACCCATGCAATTTGTGTATATATTGTGATTTGGTGTGTTTTATTTTTTTGTGTTTAGTTTTTTGCAGGTTTAGTCATTTCACGATGGAAGAAGCTCTCGCAAATCTTCACAAGCAATTTCCTTCTCTCCCTCAAAAATCTCTGATGAAAGTTTACAAAGCTCGCTTGGAACGGATGAGACTACTGATGATCAAAGGTACTATAAATTCAGCCCGTCATTGCACTTTTGAAGGCATCCAGAGTTGAGAAAGAAATACATAAAATGGAAGCCACTTCAAGAAGACGAGTTGAAAATATCTGTGTATTTTGCGGCAGTAGTAGTAGTATTGGTACTAAGCCACAATACGTAGAGGCAGCACAGGAATTGGGTCGAGTCTTAGCTGCAAGGAATATGCACTTAATATAGGCGGAGGCAATCTTGGACTTATGGGGATCGTTTCAAAGGCTGTACAGGAAGGAGGCAGTCATGTCTTGGGAATCATCCTAAAACCCTTGGCAGAGGCAAATCTTATTGGATCATCAAACGGAGAGGAATTGATCGTGCCAGGTATGTCTGAACGACTGGTAGAAATGATTAACCGTGCTGATGCTTTTATTGCTTTGCCAGGTGGCTTGGGCACATTGGAGGAAATTTTTATTGTACTATCTTGGGCGAACCTGAACATACACCAGAAACCACTTGGACTGTTTAATGTTGATGGATTTTATGATTTTCTTTGTGGTTCTTGATGATGCTCGGAGAAATGGGTTCGTGTCAAAACCTTTGAAAGAACTCCTCTTCACTGCCAGAACTGCTCCGGATCTAATAGACCAACTCATAGCCTATGAACCAAAAGTTGACCCTATCATTTCAAAGATAAATTGGTCTGAGGACGATCGTGGTAAGAGACGTAGGATTAATCTGGATCTAAACTTTAATTTCCTGTAGATTTTCAGCTAACCAGGTACGACCTTCTAACTCTCCTTTTACTGTTTAAGACATTGGGGACAATGTCTCATTTAGGTTTGAGGGAGGGAATTATTGATCAATACCTGTTTTTAGTTTTGTGTTATTTTATTTTTAGTCCAAAATTTCGAAAAAATATAAAAAAAATTGAAAATTTTTCAAAAATTACAAAAATATTTTGTGTTTTTTTTGTGTTTTTAATTTGACTACTAAAAATGTGAAATTGGTGAGAGAGAGATAGTGAGTAAGGAGTTTCCACTCCTGAGACGTATCTCAAACCTATTTCGAAACAAGTTAATTTTTGTTTATTTCATTTTGAATTATTTAATTTGTGAATTCTCCTTAAAACTGACTAAAATGGATATCCATATGCTCAGTTGACAGATATTATCAACATATATAGTAACATACGGACATGAGCTAAAATTGAAAAGTTTGTAATATTCAGTGCTCTAGTTAATTGGAGGAAACATCTCAAAAAGCAGTGGAGTAAAAAAAAAAAATTTCTGATTACAAAAATAAAACGTCTGAGATCCGAGTTATTAAGTCTGTAAGGGTGTTTTAACACCTAGTGCCCTAAAGCCAACTGGTTTGGGAGTCACTGGCCCAAAGCTCGTTACATGGATCGAAGATGCTGCAAAAATATATATATCTGAAGTCTGGGTAATTAAGTCTGTAGGGGTGTCTTAACACCTGGTGCCCTAAAGCCAACTGGTTGGGAGAGCACCGACCCAACACTCGCTACATAGATGGAAGATATTGTATATAAATAAAAAATAGAAAAAGAAAAAACAAAGAAAAAATCAGAAAAATGAGAAAAAATTATTCCATTGCTACCAAAAGGTGTTAAATCTGATAGAACTTTAGGACAAAAACATTACTATCTTATCAACTGCACTTATGACTGTTGTGGGCCAAAAATGAGTTGTTTAATATTTTGTTGGCTGTGTATATGAAGAATGGTAAAAATAATCGGAGAATTTACTTATTCGGTAATTTAGAAGGAAACAAAACAACTAGTAACTTGGAGTAGAAGTTTCACCTGATTAGTCACTAACTTCTTATTCTCTTTTCTCTTGTCTTTTTGCTTTTGTGTGCATTAGTTTTATTATTTTTTACTTTTGTAAAACGTTTGTGGGTATCATTGCTGTAAACCCTCACGAGACTACAACTCGTCCACTAGGGACACCTAGGGGTTTAAAGGCTTGTTGCATATGCTAAATGCAACCGTGATCCCTACGAAAGTGGCTTAGTTTAATTTTATTTTTATTTTGTTGTTTTGCTCGAGGACTAGCAAAATTTTAGGTTTGGGGGTGTGATGAGCGGAAAATATATCAATATTTACCGCCCCTTAACTTAATATTTTATTTAGTTTATCGGGTTTAATGAACTTTTGATGTGTTTTAGTTTATTTTGCAGATAAAATAATATCGGGTCTCAATGAAATCATTTAGGATGAAATATGGGTCAAATAATGGCAATTATTGGACTTGATATTTTAATTTTGGAGATTGGAAACTTGAAATGGCGTTTTGACGAAGTGCAGTTTTGGAAATTCCAGTTTTGTGCATCTGTCGTATTTTGGGCATAACTATTTACTCAGATATCAGATTGAGCTGATTCAAGTTCCAGATTAAAGAAGACTCAAAGATATACAACTTTTAAAGAGAACATATTTTCAAATTCTGATGATTTCATAACCGAAATTGATGAACCATCCAGAAGTGTGTGGAGTGTGTAATTATTAAAAGTCATTATCAATCATTTTCAAAGCAAAATATTAATTAATAAATAATTAAATAAAAATTATCAAATCACCACCCAACAAGATAAGCAATTAGTGGAGCAATTATGGATTTTGGAGTAATTAGTGGAGAAATTAATAATGGATTTGGTGGAGAATTTGATGGATGATTTGATGGTGGCAAAATTTTGCCTATAAATACCAAGCCATTTCATTTGTAAAATTCATACTTTTTCTTTGAAATTCTTAATGAATAAATAAGAAGATTGTATCTAGTTTGTTTATTTTTAGTTTTCAGTAATTAATTTTCAATTCGCACTTTCTTTTCTTTACTTTTCAGTTTTACTTTCCGTAATTTACTTTTACGCATAACACTTTCCTTTCTTTACTTTTACAGTTTTATTATTTCATGAGGAGGTAACTCTCCCAGCTAGGGTGAAAGGTAATTCTTTTACTGTTAGTATTTAGATTAATCTCCCTTAAAAATAATATATTCACTATTTAAAATATTGACTTAAAAAGGATACCGCCAGATAGAGGTCGGTTGGTAATTCATTTTAATCTGATTAAAACCTGACTAATAAAGGATACTGCCAGATTGGTCGGTTGGTAATTTAATTTGGTTCCGCCTTTATGGCTGGTTGGACTTAATTTGACTTAATCAGGTTACCGCCTATATGGCTGGTTGGAAAAAGAATCACAAGTTTATATATTATTTTATGGGAGATATCTAAATTAGTAGTAGTAAAAGTAATCCTTTACCTTAGCATTTTATTTTATTGTAATTTACTTTTCAGTATTTACTTTACCGCATTTTTACTCTATGTCTTTTATTTTCAAGTTTTACTAGCCCTAGTTATGTGTTGTAACTAAATTAGTTATCTGGGGTTGTGATGAAATCCAATATCACTGTTTTATAAGGGTTAGATTATAGGTTGGGTAATTTAAAGATTTATTTATTGAGTCTTAATCTTAATGCTTTTTCATTAACTGGCCATTAATAAAATTGATCTGGTAAATCTAAAATGAACTAGACATATGGATTTTAGGTTTCAGCCTTAGACTCAATAGCCCACGATCTTCCTTGAGGATAGATAACCCTTTATAGATTTCCTTACAAGATAGGAATATACCTGTCGGGCGGGGGTAGCCATAATTGGAACTTAAACTTAATGAATCCAGATAATTTGGTTGACATAGACATAGATTCAATTGGGTTTAAACTGGGTTTGTGTCTGACCATCGACAGAGGCTTACACATAATTTAGTGTTCCAGGTTAATAAATCAATATATTACCCAACTATAAGATAACCACTTCATCTTTTAAATAATATTGGAATAAATCACAACCCTTGATAGTTTTTATAATTTGAATTTCCACCAACCTACTTTCGAACCATTATTTACTGTTTTAAATTTAGAATCGTCACCATTTTAAATCAATCAATCAACTTGTTAGATATTAGTAATCATTTGACCTCATAAAATTAATAGTTTAGATATTAAGTCCTCGTGGGATCGATATTTTTATACTACTTGAACGATACGTGTGCTTGCGTTATACGTGTGTTGTTTATGCCGGTCAAGCCTACGAAGAAATGCCCAGCTACGTCAAATTCATGAAAGACATTCTTTCACGAAAACAGAGAATGGGGAGATTATGAGACAGTAGCATTGACGGAAGAGTGCAGTGCCATCATTCAGAGGAAACTTCCCCGAAGTTGAAAGATCCTGGCAGTTTCACTATCCCATGCACCATTGGAGAACATTATATCGGTAAGGCTTTATGTGACTTAGGTGGAAGTGTTAATTTGATGCCTTTTTCTATTTACAGGAAATGAAAATTGGAGAAGCAATGCCTACCTCAGTCTCTCTGTAACTTGCTGATCGACACGCTCGCATTTCCAAGAGGTGTTGTTGAAGATTTGCTGGTAAAAGTCAAAAAACTCATTCTCCCAGCATATTTCATTATCCTTGACATGAAAGAAGACAAAGATGTACCTCATCCTTTGGAAGACCATTCTTGGCGATAGGATGAACTGTTATTGATGTACAAAAATGAGAACAAACCATGAAAGTTCAAGACCAAGAAGTTACCTTTAATGTTTTCAAAGCCATGAAATTCCCGAGACGATGGAAAGAAGAAGAAGAATATTTCAGAATTGATGTTGTTGATAGTATCATTCAGGATACTGAGCCAAATCCCACGGATACACTTGAAGCTTGCATCACCAACATGACTGACAGCGAGCTAGATGCTGAAATTTTGGAATGTATCAACTATCTTGACAAGCCGTTTCATTTCAAAGACCACAAGTGGAAAGCCTGGAACTGCCAAAGAAAGATCGAATCAAGCCTTCGATTGAAGAACCACCACAGCTGGAGCTGAAGTTACTTCCGAGCCATCTCAGGTATGCATTTATTGGAAACTCTTCTGAATTACCTATGATTATTTCTTTTTCGCTAACATTGGAGCATGAAGAAAAAATGGCTGAGAGTGTTACGAGAACATAAAAGAGCCATTGGCTGGACTATAACAGACATTGAGGCATTAGTCCATCATTTTGCATGCACAAGATTCTGATGAATGATGAGTACAAACCCACAGTGGAGCATCAACGGAGACTCAATCCAATCATAAAGGAAGTCGTGAAGAAATAAATCATCAAATGGTTGGATGCTGGCATCATTTACCCCATCTCAGACAGCACTTGGGTGAGTCCTATGCAGTGTGTACCAAAGAAAGGAGGAATAACTGTAATAACAAATGAAAAGAACGAGCTGATTCGAACAAGAACTGTGACTGGATGGAGAGTTTATATGGACTACCGGAAGCTAAACAAATCAACAAGGAAAGACCATTTTCCGCTGCCATTTATTGATCAGATGCTAGGCAGACTGGAGGGACATGAGTTCTATTACTTTCTGGACGGATATTCAGGGTACAATCAGATTGCTATCGCCCTAGAAGATCAGGAGAAAACCACATTTACATGTCCCTATGGTACTTTTTCTTTCTGTAGGATGCCATTTGGATTATGTAATGCCCCTGCCGCATTTCAGCGTTGCATGATGGCCATCTTCTCAGTCATGCTGGAGCAGAGTATGGAGGTATTCATGACTCTTTTGACCATTGCTTGCAAAATCTGGAACATGTGTTACAAAAGTGTGAAGATACAAACCTGGTACTCAACGGGGAGAAATGCCACTTCATGGTGCAGGAAGGCATTGTTCTTGGACACCGGATCTCACAAAAATGAATCGAGGTAGACAAAACAAAGATTGAAACAATTGAAAAACTACCTCCACCAACATCTGTCAAAGGGATTCAGAGTTTTCTCGGACATGCAAGTTTTACAGGAGATTTATTAAAGACTTTTCCAAGATTGCTAAACCTCTGTGCAATCTTCTGGAGAAGGATGTGCCTTTCAACTTTACTAAAGAATGCCAGGAAGCTTTTGAGATCCTAAAACAGAAGCTGGTTTTTGCTCCTATCATTGTAGCACCAGACTAGACCCTTTCATTTGAGGTAATGTGTGACGCTAGTGATTTTGCTGTAGGTGCAGTTTTGGGACAACGCAAAGCAAAGATTTTCCACACCATTTACTACTCCAGTAGAAATTTGAATGAAGCTCAACTCAACTACACAACCACTGAAAATGAGTTGCTCACAGTTATGTACGCTTTTGACAAATTCCGCTCCTATCGGCTGGGTCCTAAAGTGGTGGTCAACACAGATCATTCAGTAATCAAATACTTGATCACGAAGAAATATGCCAAACCCAGATTGATCTGTTGGATACTTATTCTACAAGAATTTGATGTGGAGATCAGAGACAGGAAATGGATAGAAAATCAGGTGGCAGATCATTTATTGAGACTCAAGAATGGAGAAACAGCTGGCAAAGAATTGACAATCAAAGAAACTTTTCCAGATGAACAGCTGTTTGCCATGAAACATCATGATGTCCCTTGGTATGCTGACTATGTCAACTACATAGTTTTAGGAAAATGGCCGTTGGAATGGACAACTCAGTAATGAAAGAAGTTCTTCAAAGAAGTCAAGCACTATATTTGGGATGAGCCGTACCTGTTCAAATGCTGTGCTGATCAATTATTGAGACGGTGTGTTCCAAAAGAGGAGGTCAATAGTGTTCTTCAACATTTTCATTCATCACCATATGGCGGACACTTCAGCGTGAATAAAACTACAGCTAAAGTCCTTCAATCAGGTTTGTTCTAGCCCACACTTTTTAAAGATGCTTATCTTTTTTTTCTTCAATGTGACAGGTGCCAGAGAACGGGGAATATTTCAAAGAGAAATGAATGACCACTGCAAAACATTCTGGAAGTGGAGATATTCGATGTGTGGGATATTGAATTTATGGGACCCTTTGTGCCATCGTTCGGAAACCTGTACATATTGGTTGCTGTAGACTACGTCTCCAAATGGGTTGAAGCAATCGCACTACCATTCAACGATTCAAAAATGGTGATCAAATTCCTTAAAAAGAATATTTTCACTCGCTTCGGAACACCTCGGGCAATTATCAGTGATGGTGGCACACATTTCTGCAACAAATATTTCGATGCGCTCCTATCCAAATATGGAGTCACTCATAAAGTTGCCACTGCCTACCATCCTCAGTCACATGGACAGGTTGAAGTTTCAAACAGGGAGATCAAAAGAATCTTTGAAAGAACCATCGGATCAATAAGGAGGGACTGGTCTACAAAACTGGATGACACATTATGGGCCTATCGAACAGCTTACAAGACACCTATTGGTATGTCCCCATATCGATTGGTATTTGGGAAAGCATGTCATCTGCCAGTTGAGCTTGAACACAAGGCATACTGGGCACTGAAGAAGTTGAATCTTGATTCATAAGCTGTAGGAGAGAAACGACTTCACCAACTCAACGAATTGGAGGAGTTTCGTCTACAAGATTATGAGAATGCCAGATTATACAAAGAAAAGACCAAGAAATGGCATGACTGAAAAATAGTGCGCAGACAATTGGAACCAACGCAGCAAGTGTTGTTGTACAACTCGAGGTTGAAACTTTTCCCTTGAAAGTTGAAACCAAGGTGGTCAGGTCCATTTGTGATCACTCAAGTTTTACCGTATGGAGCTGTTGAGTTATAGGATCCCAAAACCAACGAAACATTCAAGGTCGCGTGTCAAGCAATACTGGGGAGAATCATTTGAGTGACAAAAAGAAAGTGTCACACTTTCAGATCCAGCCTAACGTTTGAGAAGTCACATCTAGCTGACGACGTTAAACTTAGCTCTCACAGGGAGGCCACCCCTGCAATTTGTGTATATATTATGATCTGGTGTGATTTATTTTTGAGTGTTTAATTTTTGCAGGTAAAGTCATTTCACGATGGAAGAAGTTCTCGCAAATCTTCACTAGCAATTCATTTCTCTCCCTCAAAAATCTCTGATGAAAGTTTACAAAGCTCACTTGGAACGAATGAGACTACTGATGATCAAAGGTATTCCTACTGATATTCGTTGGATTATTGAAGCACGGGTCTGATTAGCAGGTGAGTACTCTGATTCTTATAATTTTTATTTGCCTGGTTTTGGAAGAAGCACTTTGCAAAGAAACGTAGAGCAAAGCAAATGGGTGTTTGTTATAAATGTGCACGCTGGAAATGAAATACTCATTGTCGTTCTTTAGGAATGGTGTCTGATAATCGTGAAGATAAAATTAAATCCATTAGGGATGGCTTGAGTAAGGAGTCGTTAGATGATATATCTTCGACTTTTGAGATGCATCCCAGTGGATATGTTCATATAGCCATCCGCAAATTACATACACAATTCCAAAAAGAAACAGTTAAGTCTCGGTAATCTGACTCAAAAAGACCATGTTTGCCAATTTATAAGAAAATTGGATGGGAAGCTTGTCCCTGACGCATAGACGTCAATCAAGTTGTAAATTATTGTAAATATTATATCTGTTTGTCTTTTTCTAATAACTGTGATTTGTTTTGTTAATTTGTTTTATTTTCTCCGACAGGATCCAAACCTTTTTGACCTTTCACGATTTATTTTACTGTTTAACTAATAATTGTCATTTGGCAGGTTCTAGTGCTATTATTTTTACTCACCTTTTTCAGGTGTTATAAATTCAATTCATCATTGCACTTTTGAAGGCATCCAGATAAAAATGGAAGCCACTTCAAGAAGATGAGTTGAAAACATCTGTGTGTTTTGCGGTACTAGTGTTGGTACTAAGCCACAATACGTAGCAGCACAGGAATTGGGATGAGTCATAGATGAGAAGAATATGCACCTAGTATACGGCGGAGGCATTCTTAGACTAATGGGGATCGTTTCAAAGGTCGTACAGGATGAAGGCAGTCAAGTTCTGGGAATTATCCCAAAACCCTTGGCAGAGGCGGATCGTATAAGATCATCAAATGGAGAAGAATTGATCGTGCCAGGTATGTCTGAACGACTGGTGGAAATGATTAACCGTGCTGATGCTTTTATTGCTTTGCCAGGTGGTTTGGGCACGTTGGAAGAGCTTTTTACCGTACTATCTTGGGTAAACATTAACCTACACTAGAAACCAATTGGATTGTTCAACGTAGATGGATTTTATGATTTTCTTTGTGTATTTCTTGATGATGCCCGGAGAAATGGGTTCGTGAAAAAACCTTTAAAGGAACTCCTCTTCACTGCCAGAACTGCAATGATTTAATTGAACAAATATTAGCCTATGAACCACAAATTGACCCTATCCTTTCAAGATAAAATGGTCTGATAATGATCGTGGTAAGATGCGTCGGATATATCTGGATCTAACCTTTAAATTTCCCATTTAGATGTAGAATTTCAGCTAACCAGGTATTATCTTCTAAACTCAGCTTCTATTTTTTTAAGACATTGGGGACAATGTCTCATTTAGGTTTGGGGGTGGGGAATAGTTGATTAGTATCTTGTTTGTATTTTGTTTTTATTCTTAGTCCAAAATTTTTCAAAAAATACAAAAAATTTGAAAAATTTTACAAAAAAATATTTTGTGTTTTTAATTTGATTAATCGGGAGAAATTAGTAAGAGATAGCTGTGTAAGGAGTTTCCACTCCAGAGACGTATCTAAAACCTATTTTGGAACAACTTATTTTTTTGTTTATTTTCTTTTGAATTATTTAATTTGTGAATTCTCCATAATACTGACTAAAATGGATCTTCATATGCTCAGTTGGCAGATATTATCAACATGCATGGTAACATACAGACATGAGCTATAATTGAAAAGTTTGTAATATTCAGTGCTATAGTTCAATTAGAGGAAGCATCTATGAAAAGCGATGGAGTAAAAAAAATAAAAAAAAAATAAACATCTGAGATCTGAGTTATTAAGTCTGTAAAGGTGTTTTAACACCTAGTGCCATAAAGCCAACTGGTTTGGGAACTCGCTATATGGATCAATGATGTTGCAAAAATATATATATCTGAAGTCTGAGTAATTAAGTCCATAGGGGTGTCTTAACACATGGTGCCCTAAAGCCAACTGGTTTAGGAGTCACTGATCTGAAGCTCGCTATATAGACAAAAGATATTGTATATAAATAAAAAAAATCAAAAAGAAGAAAAAAAAATCTGAAAAATTATTCAATTGCTACAAAAAAGGTGTGAATTCTGAAAAAACTTTGGGACAAAAATATTACTCTCTTATCAACTACATTTGCGACTGTTGTGGGTAAAAATGAGTTGATTAATATTTTATTGGCTGTGTATATGGAGAATGGTAAATATAATCGGAGAATTTACTTATTCGGTAATTTAGAAAGAAAGAAAAACAACTAGTAACTTGGAGTAGAAGTTTCACCTGATTAGTCACTAACTTCTGTATTCTATTTTCTCTTGTCTTTTTGCTTTTGTGTGCATTAGTTTTACTATCTTTTTACTTTTGTAAAATGTTTGTGGGTATCATTGCTATAAACCCTCACGAGACTACAACTCGTCCACTAGGGACACCAAGAGGTTTAAAGGCTTGTTGCATACGCTAAATGTAACCGTGATCCCTACGAAAGTGGCTTAGCTTAATTTTATTTTTATGATTTTATGTTTTGCTCGAGGACTAGCAAAATGTTAGGTTTGGGGTGTGATGAGTGGTAAATGTATCACTATTTCCCACTCATTTGACCTATATTTTGAATAGATTCTTGAGTTTGTGAATATTTTGATGTGTTTTGTGTTATTTTGTAGATAAATAAAGTTTCAGGACATTCTGGAGGTGATTTGGGGCTAAAATAGTGAAAAAGGACAAAAAGGGAAAAATCTTCATTTTACGCGTTGCGACGCGCAATCCTTTGGCGTCACGACACCTAACGTGCACCGCTCCATGCTAACATGCACCGGGGACAGGTGTCAGAAGCTGAGAAGTTTGACATTGCTAACGTGCGACGTGCGACATGCCACGTGTCAACATCATAACCCATCTGCTAACGTGCACCGTGCCACTTGTCATCATCCTATGGTGTCGACAATCGTCATCGCCATGTGTCACCCCATCTTTCAGCCACATCATCGCCATGTTAGCAGAAGACCGAGTCATCTTTGCCATGTCACTGCCACATCACCGCCACGTCAATAAGAGCGCCACGTGTCACAATCCTAAGGTGCCAACAATCGCCATCGCCACATGTCACCACATCAACTTAATCATTCAGCTCCCAGCCGCCTCTGTCACATGTCACCTTATCACCTTATCCATTGCCATGTGTCGAGCTCTCCGTATGACATGCCGCCAATCACGCGCGTTGCGATGTGAGCTGCACGTCGCGACGCGTCACCACCACCGAGGCATATAAATTCAGCTCATTCTTCTGATTTCAGACGTACCTTCCTCTCTGAATTCTCTGATGTAAATATGGAGTTTGTATCTAGTTTTCCTTAAATTTCAATTTTGTAATTAATTTTTAGTTACTTTCTGTAATAATAATTTACTTTCTTTACTTTTTCAGTTTTTACTATTCAGCTTTGAGGAGGTAACTTCCCCATACTATGGTGAAAGATACAACTTTTATTACTGTTATTTAGATTAATCTCCCTTAATTATAATATATTCACTATTTAAAATTTGACTTAACAAGGATACCGCTATATTGGTCTGTTGGTAATCAATTATAAACTGGTTTTAATCTGACTAAGCATGGATACCGCCTGGTTGGTCGGTTGGTAATTTACCGCCTATATGGCTGGTTTATGGACAAATAATGATACCGCCTTTATGGCAGGTCGGACTTAATTTGACTAAATCAAGTTACCGCCTATATGGCTGGTTGGTAATGTTATCACAAGTTAATATATTATATTAAGGGAGATATCTAAAATTGTAGTGGTAAAAGAAAATTCTTTAACCCTATCATTTTATTTTATTATAATTTTACTTTTCAGTATTTACTTTACCACATTTACATTTCAGCATTTGACTTTATGTCTTTTATTTTTAAGTTTTTACTAGCCTTAGATATGTGTCGTAGCTAAGTTAGTTATCTGGGGTTATGATGAATTTTAATATCACCAGTTTATAAGGGGTTATTTTATAGTTTGGGTAATTTAAAGGTTTACTTATTAAGTCTTAAGCTTAATGCGACTTGTTAACTGGCCATTAATAAGTTTGATTTGGTAAATCTAAAATAAACTTGACAAAGGAATTTTAGGATTCAGCCTTAGACTTAATAGCCCACGATTTTCCTTGAGGATAGATAACCCTTTAATAGATTTCCTTACAGGATAGACATATACCTGTCGGGCGGGGGTAGCCACAATTGGAACTTAAACTTTATAAATCCAGGTAATTTGGTTGACCTAGACATATGGTTAAATTGGGTTAAACTGGTGTAGGCACTGCATTTTTGCATATAAGTCCCGATGATGAGTCTCGCATAGAGACACAACCTCTTTTAATTATGGAAGCCGCGGGAAAAGGACGTCGGAAGGGAAGAGTCAAGAATTGACATTTCTGTTGGATTTAATTCGCTGGATTAGCTTCGGGTTCGCTTGTTGGACCTCTATTTCAAAACACATCCTTAGCCCAAACCCCCGCAAGTCACACACCAAGCCCAAATTGACCAAGCCCAAAAAGCCCAAAACCCTAAGTAAACGCCCATAGCCTTCTAAATTAACCAAAACACACATTAAACACATGCATAAATCAAGCCAAATCCCCTTCCTAAATTAAAGAAATTCCATGGATCCCATTCCTAATTAAATCAAATCATATCCCTAACTAAAAGAGAAGAAATAAAATTAAATCAAATCGCTTCCCTAATTAAAAGATTTTTCCTTATCACACACTAATTAAAAATATCTCCAATAATTACACAAATCCTTTCCATTTTCAAACAAGGATAGCTCCCATCCCTTTGCCTATAAAAAGAAGCCTTCACTAATACATCAAACCCCTAGCTCAATCTCACAAAAAACACAAAGAAAATAAACCTAGCTCACGTACCCACCACAAACCCTTCACGTAAAAAACCCTCAATTCACCACAAACCCCTCACCTCAAAGACCCCACCTTCACGCACAAACAAGCCTTCACGCCACTAACCAGCCTACCTTCACCACTTCATCCTGATCACATCCCTCCACGCCATAGAAACCTACGCACATGAGCCCTCACAATGACCGACTAACCACAGTAACCTACATATAAGCCTTCATCAGCCCTCCTTCACACCCACACACTGCCACCAATCCACGAACCCAAAAGCCTCACTCACGCCATATATGCCTCCAAACAACAACAACCCCACAACTTCACAAATCAACACGTACCAATCAACCTTCATCCTTCACGCCTTCAACAAACCACACTGCCACCAATCCTCGTAGCAACACATAGCCCTCACGTACCCCTTCATCACTCACTGCCTCAAGCCCCAAACAGCCCTCTAATTCACTGAACAAACTTCCCTAAACTGCACCTTTAAACTGTCGTGAAAATTTCCCAGCTTTACCACATAAATAGCCCCCTGAAATAGTCCAGAATTTGCCCAAAAACTGCACCAAAAATAGCCTCAAAACAGTGACAAAACACAGCCCCATCACCCTCCAAAATCGCAAAAAACCGTCCCTTAAAACATCAAAACCAGTGACTAAAAAATAGCAGTAAAACAATAGTAAAATAGAGGAAAAACAATAGCCCAAACAACGAAACAGCAAAGGAAAATGTTGAACCAGTGAACCAAAGGAGTTGCGGAGCATCAACCCTTCCGACAACCGCGTACTGCACTTCCGATAGATGACAAAAGAGGTTAGACATGAGGGCATCTTCTTTATTTATTATCCTTTATTTTTATTTATTTTAGTACTTTATTTCATATAAGTATTGTGGATTGGTGCATGATGTGATTTCCGGATGAAAGAATATGTGTTCTCTCTTGCGGTATATCGGATGGAAGCCCAGACGTAAATTCCGTAGCCGAATCTGAATGGACGGTAGTGCGGTTTGTACTCGGGATACAATGCCACGTACCACTTAAGAGACAAACGTATTTCGTTTCATCCAACCTTGTATTGGAGCATGATTTAGTCTAGTAGATTATTTAGCACGATTAGGTTGCTAGTATGTTATTTATTATTTAAGCATGATTTAGTCTAGTACATTATTTATTTTAAGTATGATTAAGTTATTTCTTTATGCATGATTTAGTTCTTTGCTTTCGCGTTAGGAATTTAGTTTATGTTTGTGCTTAAATGATTATTTGTTTATTTTTGAATTGAATGGCTCAATATGCTCATTGTCTGATATTGTATGCTTGCCGTTATAATTACTTACTTTCAAAGCATGCAAACTTAGACATATGGTTTATTCTCTTGAATGCAAAATAGGTATAGGTTATTCTTGAATATGTTGCGTAGACTCAGTTAAGTTATTGCACAAATCTTTTCATTACAAGTGGCATAAGTAAGGGACCATTCCGAACCCAACGGTTTGAGGTCTTCCCTTGCGAGGGGTGAGTGCGGCCTTAAATAATTTTCCCGGTTCACACCGGGTGGCGACTCCATGTTATTTCTCCGGTTTAGTTCCCATATGGGCTACTCCGTACTCCCAACTAGGCCACGAGCCTAGAACAGCGTCGCCGATTTCTGTTGTCTACAGTCTGGCGACTCCACTGGGGATAGAGAATCGGCCCCGAAATAATGTCTTGTAATGATTATGATTTGTGCTTTAGTTAACCGTGTCTATTGTGGGTTGAAAGGGTTTAATCAAAGGCATTTTTAAAGCTAGGTAATGGTTTGGTGTCTTCATTCCTTCACTACCTTTCTATAAGGAAAAGCTGTGAAGGAACCTAGATAATCATTACCCGCAGCTCACTGTGACAGTCTAATTTGGAGGACTTGTTGTTTATTCCTGTCACCAAGGTGATAAGAGCCTAAGAGGCTTGGGTATTTAAGAGAGTTCGCTGCACCCTCCATCTGGGGAATCTATAATGGGAAATCATTTGACAATTAGTCACGCACCATAACTCGTTGGCACGTACCTTTGTGTATAAAAAAGGTGCGCTCACTTGGTCGCTCGGACTCTTGAGTGGGGAGACCTAGTTGTGGGCAATCCTTCGTCGATGAGAGCCTTTGTCTATACCCCTATAAACCCACATATGAACCGTAGTTGTAGGACCAATAGAAACTATCCCTTTATGCTTGCGTTTGGGACCGTCGTCATTTGGATTCAGTTGGAATTTTTGTCATGAGGTAATGGCTTGTTGGGCCATTTAAACTGGGACGAGTCCGTGCTTTATGGCAATTGTGCCAAAAGCTTCTAAAATTTCGATTGACCACTTTATGTTTAGGCCTTTTATCATTTGAAGTTGTTTAGCCATGTTATCGTAAAAGTGTAAACCTGTTAAGCCTTTTCAACTGGGACAAGTTGGCACCTCGCAATAGTATGATTGAATTTTTTAAAATGATAATGGGTCGACTTATATATCTCATACATCGCACGCATCTCATGCATACACGCATCATGTTAACCCTTTGTGTCTTAAAAGCCATCATAGATATCTGTTGGGTTAGGGGTAAGAGGGAAGACTCATCAAAAAGCCGTTAGCAAACATGAGCCAATCAGGTATGGATCAGTTGGAGACTAGTATCACTAAGGTTACCTAGCAGTTGCAAGCTTTGACCGCCGTTATGGCTAATATGGTTGTACCCTTGCTGGGGGAGGCTTTGAGAATATTTGGCATAAGGACCCTCTAAACAGATTGAGTGATGATATCCCTATCTTTAATGATGACATGGCTGAGTATGAATCATGTGCCTTCGGGTTGACTGCATTGATAGCCTTGAGAGCTAAGAATGCTGAAGTTTACGGAGACTCAATGTTGGTAATCCGACAGATGCAAGGAGAATGGGAGTTAAAAGAAAGACGGTTGAAGCCTTACTTGTTCTACCTCATAAATCTGGAACAGGTTATCCTTGACTGCAAATTCCAGCACTTGCCGCGAGAAGAGAATCAGATGGCAGACGCATTGGCAACATTAGCCGCAACTTGGGAAAATCTGGAGAAATTGGTGATGAGACCACTGGTGTTGACAACAGCGAGTAAACCTGTTTATGAGATAGAGAGAATCTTAGAAATAGAGATCAATGATGGAAAACCTTGGTATCATGATATCCAGCGGTACTTAGAACATGAGGAACTCCTGGTGGAAGCGAGCAGAAAGGATAGAATAGCCATTCAGAAGTTGGCTTCTCAGTATGTAAGTTTGAAATGAGAACTGTACAAGAGACAGGCAAATGGTATTCAGTTGAAGTGTTTGAGAAAAGAAGAGGCTCAGAAGGTAATGGAAAAAGTACATGCTCGTGTATGTGGACCACATATGAATGGGTTGAATCTGTCTCGTAAGATAGTAAGACAAGGCCTTTTCTGGTCGACCATGGAAGCTGACTGCGCGAAGATGGTAAAACACTGTCATGATTGTCAAGCGCATGGTAACTTGAATCATTTACCGCACATAGAGTTGCATGGGCTGTCAGAGCCGTGGCCTTTCTCAGCATTGGGAATTGATATGATCAGAGAGATTCGACCGAACGCATCGAATGGACATCGCTTCATAGTCGTGGCAGTGGACTACTTTTCAAAATGGGTGGAAGCCGAATCATTCCGCAATGTTACAGTGAAGAAAATGGCAAAGTTCATAGCTCAGAATCTCATTTGTCGATATGGTATGCCACACCACGTGGTCACGGACAATGGAGTCCAGTTTCAGGGAGAAACAAAGGCGATGTTACAGAAGTACGTAATAGGCCATCACAAGTCGTCACCTTACAGGCCGCAAGAAAATAGGGCAGTCGAGGCAGCCAATAAAACAATAAAGACGATTTTAGCCAAGATGATAGAGAATTACAAAGATTGGGGTGATAAGCTACCATATGCCCTGTGGGGGTACAGAACTTCGGTAAGAACGAAAACAGAATCCACGCCTTACTATTTGGTCTACGGAATGGAAGCTGTATTACTGGTGGAAGTTGAGATACAGTCCATGCGGGTATTAGCAGAATCAAAATTGCCTGAACAAGAATGGGCCTCGCAGAGGTTTGAACAGTTAGCATTGATGGATGAGAAGAGGATGAAGTCCTTGCATCATATACAGATATACCAGAAGAGGTTAGCTCGAGCATTCAATAAGAATGTGCGTCCTATCAAGATCAGAAAGGGTGATCTGGTGCTTAAGCAGTCGAAGCCATCGACAACAGACCCGAGAGGAAAGTTTAGACCAAACTAGGAAGGACCTTACATTGTATAGAAAGTAATGGGAAATGGAGCAGTGAGACTGTCAGACTTGGAAGGGAATGAGTTAACTGAGCCGATCAATGTGGACAGATTGAAGCAGTACTTTGCCTGAGGAAGAGAAGACCGAGTAGTCACCGGCAGAAGACCTGACCCAACGGGGATAGGAAACTCATTCATCCATGCATACACGTAACGTATTTTGCATTCTTTTTTTGGTGTTTGTTTTGTTTTGTATTCACAGGTTTCGAAGAAGAAAAAAGAGAAAGCGGCAAAGACAAGCCAATCAGAAGCAGCGAAAGTACAATCAGTTTCAGAAATGAATCAATATTAGTTTTGGGGATGAGTCCCAGGGTTGAGGCCCATATCAGTATAGTTTCGGGGATGAGTCCCAGGGTTGAGGCCCACGCCAGTATCAGTTTCGGGAATGGATCACAGGGGGCGAAGCCCATATTATCAGCGACGAAAGGAAGAATTCCATGGAGTGAGTGAAAAAAGAAGAAGAAGTCTTTGATAGTTAAGCATATGTCCGGTGATGACACTGTTTGCTGTAGGGAGAAACCTTAGAAACGATAATTGCAAGATGTGCTCTCATCCGATATTCTGAATGGATTGATCTCAGCTAGACTCATGAGCACTTGATTACGGGATCTCAACAGCAGAAGCCTGAGTAGTTGGCGAGATGACTAGTTGAAGAGATGATGGATCAGTGAATGACCGTTTGCTTGGATGTCCACCCTGGTTTACTTATGTTACAATATATGATATGGTTGGAAGAAAAGAAAAAGTCTCTGCAATGAAAAAAAATGAAAAATTGACCGCCTATAACCGATAAGCGTGAAGCTACCCATGGGCGAGTATTAGGACCACCATGAGGCGAAATGCTACCTTAAAGGGTAGGTGTATCAAAGAATAAAAGAGAAAAGAAAAAAAAGGAAAAAAGTAAAGAAAAAAGAATGAAAAGAAAGAGACAAGAGAAAAAAAGAAGAAGACCATATCATGTTGAGTATGACGAAGTAATCACAGAGTGTGATCAAGACACATAGGTTGGTTAGACCCACCGATCCGATTCTCCGAGACAAAATCATCGAGTTGGCTTATTTAAGGATTAAGCTGCGAAAGAGCCTTGGCACACACACATTAGGAGTTTAGTTCAGATAACTCATTCAGACGATCGGAGCTGAGTGTATTAAAGTACTTTGAAGGTTCTCTGGTTTCGACACGAAGCATCCGGTGAGGACGAAAATATGCTTAGCTATCAAGATTATCTCGTGAGAGGCAGTACAATACAAACCATCACGGTGTTAGTATCAGTTTTGGAGATGAGTCCCAAGGTTGAGAACCCACATCATCAGTATCAGTATTGCCGGGTATGACACTCTGAGGGTGAGGCCCACATTAGCATCAGTATCAGTCTTGCCGGGTATGGCACTCCGAGTATGGAGACACATCAACATCAGTATCAGTCTTGCCGGGTATGGCACTCCGGGTATGGAGACACATCAACATTAGTATCAGTCTTACCGGGTATGACACTCTAGTTATGGAGACGCATCAACATCATTATTAGTTTTGCCAGGTACGGCACTCCGGGTATGGAGATATTATAGTGACGCCTCGGGTATGGGGTTTAGCATGCCAGGTACGACACTCCTGGTATAGAGATATTACATCGACGCCTCGGGTATGCATGCCAGGTACGGCACTCCGGGTATGGATATATTACAGCGACACATCGGGTATGGGGTTTAGTATGCCAGATACGGCACTCCGGGTATGGAGATATAATAGCGACGCCTCGGGTATAGGGTTTAGCATGCCAGGTATGGCACTCCGGGTATGGAGACACTATTGCGACACTATGGGTATGGAGATGCAACCACGACACCTCGGGTATGGGGTTTAGCATGCCAGGTACATAACTCAGGGTATGGAGACACTATTACGACACGCATCGGGTTTGTGGTTTAGTACGCCGGGTATGGCGTAATAAAATCAACTCAACTCAAAGCAACAGGCAAGTCAAGTGGCAGCTGGCGAGCCAGGATAGTAAAAATGCATTGCATAAACTTTGATAGGATTGTCATTGTCACATACTGCACAAGTCCCATCAAAGTGGGGGCGACTATAGTCACTGAATTTTTGCATATAAGTCCCGATAATGAGTCTCGCATAGAGACACTACCTCTTTAATTATGGAAGCCGCGGGAAACTGACGTCGGAAGGGAAGAGTCAACAATTGACAATTCTGTTGGATTTAATTCACTGGATTAGCTTCGGGTTCGCTTGTTGGACCTCTGTTTCAAAACACATCCTTAGCCCAAACCCCCGCAAGTCACACATCAAGCCCAAATTGACAAAGCCCACACGCCCAAAACCCTAATTACACGCCCATAGCCTTCTAAATTAACCAAAAAACACATTAAACACATGTATAAATCAAGCTAAATCCCCTTCCTAAATTAAAGAAATCCCATGGATCTCATTCCTAATTAAATCAAATCATATCCCTAACTAAAAGAGAAGAAATCAAATTAAATCAAATCACTTCCCTAATTATAAGATTTTTCCTTATCACACACTAATTAAAAATATCTCCAATAATTACACAAATCATTTCCTTTTTCAAACAAGTATAGCTCCCATCCCTTTGCCTATAAAAAGAAGCCTTCACCAACACATCAAAGCCCTAGCTCAATCTCACAAAAAACACAAAGAAAATAAACCTAGCTCACGTACCCACCACAAACCCTTCACGCAAAAAGCCCTTCATTCACCACAAACCCCTCAACTCAAATACCCCACCTTCACGCACAAACAAGCCTTCACGCCACTGACCAGCCTGCCTTCACCATTTCATCCTGACCACATCCCTCTATGCCACAGCTACCTATGCACATGAGTTCTCACATTGACCGACTAACCACATCAACCTACGCATAAGCCTTCATCAGCCCTCCTTCACACCCACACACTGCAACCAATCCACATACCAAGCAGCCTCACTCATGCCACATATCTCTCCAAACCACAGCAGCCCCACAACTTCACAAATCAACACGTACCAATCAGCCTTCATCCTTCACGCCATCAACAAACCACATTGCCACCAATCCTCGTAGCAACACATAGCCCTCACGTACCCCATCATCACTCACTGCCTCACGCCCCAAACAGCCCTCTAATTCACCGAACAAACTGCCCTAAACTACACCTTTAAACTGCCGTGAAAACTGGCCAGCTTTACCGCATAAATACCCCCTAAAATAGTCCAGAATTTGCCTCACAACTGCACCAACAATAGCCCCAAAATAGTGACAAAACACAGCCCCATCACCCTCCAAAACCGCAAATAATCGTCCCTTAAAACAGCAAAAATAGTGACAAAAAACAACAGCAAAACAGCAGTAAAATGGAGTAAAAACAACAGCCCAAACAGCGAAACAGCAAAGGAAAATGTTGAACCAGTGAACCATAGTAGTTGCGGAGCATCAACCCTTCCAACAACCGCGTACCGCACTTCTGATAGACGCCAAAAGAGGTTAGACCTGAGGGCACCTTCTTTAATTTATTATCCTTTATTTTTTATTTATTTTAGTACTTTATTTCATATGAGTATTATGGATTGGTGCATGATGTGATTTCCGGATGAACATAATATGTGTTCTCTCTTACGGTATATCAGATGAAAACCCGCACATAAATTCTGTAGCCGAATCCGAATGAATGGTAGTGTGGTTTGTATTCGGGATACAATGCCACGTACCACTTGAGAGACACACGTATTTCATTTCATCCAACCTTGTATTCGAGCATGATTTAGTCTAGTAGATTATTTAGCATGATTATGTTGCTAGTATGTTATTTATTATTTAAGCATGATTTAGTCTAGTACGTTATTTATTTTAAGTATGATTATGTTATTTCTTTATGCATGATTTAGTTCTTTGCTTTCGCATTCGGAATTTAGTTTACGTTTGTTCTTAAATGATTATTTGTTTATTTTTGAATTGAATGGTTCAATATGATCATTTTGTGATATTGTATGATTGTCGTTATAATGACTTACTTTCAAAGCATGCAAACTTAGACATATGGTTTTATTCTCTTGAATGAAAACTAGGTATAGGTTATTCTTGAATTGCGTAGACTCGGTTAAGTTATTCCACAAATCTTTTCATTACAAGTGGCATAAGTAAGGGACCATTCTGAACCCAACGGTTTGAGGTCTTTCCTTGCGAGGGGTGAGTGCGGCCTTAAATCATTTTCCCGGTTCACACCGAGTGGCGACTCCATGTTATTTCTCCGGTTTAGTTCCCCCATGGGCTACTCCGTACTCCCAACTAGGCCACGAGACTAGAACAGCGTCACCGATTTCTGTTGTCTACAACTGGGTATTTGCATCTGACCATCGACAGAGGCTTTTGCATAATTTCATGTTCCAGGTTAGTAAACTGATATATTACACAAATATTAAATAACCACTTCATCTTTAAAATGATATTGGAAGAAATCACAACCCTAGATAGTTTTATAAATTTTAATTTTCCTCAACCTACTTTTGCATAATTATATTCACTTGTTTTTAAATTTAAAGTCATCACCTAATCAATCAATCAATTTGTTAGATACTGGTAATCATTTGGCCTCATAAAAATTAATAGCTTAGGTTTTAAGTCCTCGTGGGATCAATACTTTTAATACTACTTGAACGATACGTGCGCTTGAGTATTACGCATGTGATTTCGCACCGGTCAGATGGTTATCATCCGCCGCCTTGAGTGAAAGCGACTTCACGATACATGACGCAATCGGGGGTAAGAAGTGTATGTAAAATATATGAGACTTGGTTAACCAAAGCCAGAGCCACGGACACTACAAGACATTGTTTCAGGGCTGATTCTCTATCCCCAGTGGAGTCGCCATCTGTAGGAATGAAGCGGGGTTTACCGCTATACCTATGATGGTCGGCGACCACGACATTGTTCGGCTCGTAGCTTGTAGAGAGTATGGATTAGCCCGCGGGGGACTAAATCGGAGAATGAAGGATTCGCCACCCAATGTGAACTGGGAAAGATTTAATGCCGCACTCACCTCGCAAGGGAATACCTCAAACCGTTGGGTTCAGAATGGTCCCTTACTTATGCCAATATAATGTACGGGTTCACACGATTGTATAGTCAAGTCTTAATGCAATTCATGCATAAAAGCGAATAAAAATATAACAACATACTCAACCAAAATAATAGTCACGATAACATGATTCCAAAAGTATATTAAATTAAGAAATACGAGATGCGATAACGAAAATTATAATAAACAGTCAAAAGTAGGAAAATCGTCAATAAATAAATGTAACGCATATGGGAAGTAACAATGCTAAGGTGGGATAAAACATGCAATATTACCAATAACTATGTAAAGCATAATGAGATAATAATAATAGTACAAAAGTCATATGTGATGGGCTATGGAAATAATAATGATCATAACATAAAGGAAACAATTCAAAAGCAAATGATTCATTAAGATAAATGGCAAACAAAAAAGGGGTCAACACGTATATATGAGTATTTCCCGAACGGCACGTGGAGTTGTATCCCAAGTACGGACCGCACTACCGTCCATTCGGATTTGGCTATGGAATTTACCTTTGGGTTTCCATCTGATATACCGCAAGGGATAATAACACACATAATCATCAATGCAATGTAAACAGACTTAAAAAAATAGACGCGAAATAATATAACAATGCATATACGTATAATCATCAACATGAACAAACATAAACAAAATAAAGGCGAAATAATATAATAACAATAAAAGTGAATAAATAGATTAAAAATTAAATTAAAAAATGCCAAAAAAGAAATGTGGCAAGAGATTTGGTCATTTTTTATGTAGGGCTTCAGCGTCCGGAACTATAAAAATAAATATGGTAAGGGTGCCCTCAGGTATTACCTTTTAAGATGCTTTCTCGGAAGTGCGTTAGGCCGTCGCCGGAAGGATCGAACTTGGTTTCAAGGTTTGGTTCGATTCTCTCTCTCACTCGGTTTCTCCTCATTGTCACGCATAGGGTTTCCAATTTCTATTTCCTGGTTCGTGCCTGCTATTATCGATTCGCTGTTTCTGGTTCTTCTTTATATTTCTGCTTCACGTTCTGGTTTGTTCACAACGTCAGGTCCGCGTTCTGGTTTTCTCTCACGCTGATGGTTCACACCGCTGGTTTCTACCTTCTATTTCACGCTGCTGGTTCACGTTCTGGTTGCTGGTTTCTTCTCACGCTGCTGGTTCATGTCTATCTCTACTACTTCACTAGTGTCGCTGGTGGACGATGATGATGGTGGGGGTGATGGTTATCGTGGGAAAGGCTGGTTGATAGAGGTTTATGAGGGTTACAGTGAAGATGGTGGCTGCCTCTTAGGGTTTTTCTTTGTTTCTCTTCTTTGTTTTTTTTTGGTTTATTTTCTTTGCTTTTGTTATTTTTTTGTTCCTCTTTTTTTGTTCCCCCATCTTGGTTTTCCTCCCCTTTTTTTATAGCTGTTGCCTCCTAGGGTTTTTTTATTCTTCAAGTTGCCGCCGCTCTCTATGGCAGCCTCTCTCCTTCCTTTTGTGTCAAGATCTCCCTTTCAATATAAGGTGCTTAAGGGATTTATAAGGGAAACTCAAATCACTTATATTAGGAAGTGAGAATTATTTCTTGTTTGGGTATAGGATCTTGCATATTTGGCAAGAAGGGGATTTCAAATCTTTTTTAAGTTTGGCAAGTGATTTGATGAGAGGATTTGTCGTGCATGGGGTTTTGGGCTGTATGGATTGCATGGGACGATTGCATAGGCTGTATGGGAGGTCCGAAGTAGGGCAGATGCATGTCCGGGCTAGGGTTTGAAGCAGAAGCTGACTGAGCGAATCCGAGGCTGGCTAGTGAGTCTGAATCCGATGAGGGGCTAATTATGGAGGTTTTTCTTCTTTTCGAAAATCATTTTTCGCAACTTCCGCAACTTTTCAGGTAGTGCCTCCATACGAGGCTTATCATCGGCTTCATGCAAAAATGCAACATCTATAGCCCCATTTTCGGGTGTTGGACACCGCGCCACTAACTTATTGGAACTCGTACATTCTGATGTATGTGGTTCCATGAGTCAAACTGCACACAGTGGTTATTCATCTTCATCACCTTTACCAATGATCTGTCACGGTACAGTTTTATTTATCTGATGAAAAATAAATCAGAAACCTTTGAAAAGTTCAAAGAATTCCGAAATGAAGTAGAAAAACAAACTGGTCAATATATTAAATGCCTTTGATCTTATCGAGGCGATGAATATATGAGTGGATAGTTCACTGATTATTTAAAGGAGAATGGGATTCTCGCTCAATATACTTATCTGGGCACTCCGCAACATAATGGAGTGTTAGATAGGAGAAATCAGACTTTATTGGATATGGTCTGATCGATGTTGAGTTATACAGATTTACCCTATTACTTATGAGGTCATGCTCTTTTAACTGTCGCTCATCTCCTGAATAAGATTCCTTATAAATCTGTTCATATTACTCCGTATGAGATATGGACCTGTAGGAAACCAAATCTTAGTTATATTAAGATTTGAGGGTGTCCTGCATACGTCATGATGGCTCAGCAGAATAAGTTTTTGCCTCGAGGGTAGAAGTTTAAGTTTCTTGGATATCCTTCAAATACGAAAGGATATTTGTTCTATGATACCGAGCATCGAAATGTGTTCGTAGCTCGCTTCGTAAAATTCCTAGAAATAGAATTTTTGTCTGAATGTGGTGATCATAGATAGGTTGAACTTGATGAAGTACAACTTGGAACCAACAAACTAACGGAAGAACCTGAAGTTCAAGAAGATGTAGAACCTTTAACACACAAACTTTGTAGGTCGCAAAGGGTATCTAGACCTCCTGAACAGTTGTAATTGATACAAGAAAATAGTCTCGATGTTCTCTTAGTTGAAAAGACTGACCCCTTTACCTATAGAGAATCGATGTTGGATATCGACTCCATGAAGTGGCAAGACGCCATGAGATCCGAGATTGACTCAATGTATAAGAATCAAGATTGGAACTTGGTTCTGTTTCCCGAAGGAATTGTTCCTATCGGTTGTAAATGGATTTACAAGAGGAAGCGATGGACCGATGGAAAGGTTGAAACCTTTAAGGCCCGACTGGTAGCTAAAGGTTACTCGCAGCGACCTAGTGTTGACTACGATGAAACTTTTTCCCCAGTTGCAATGCTAAAGTCCATCAGGATTTTGTTGTCAATTACTGCTTATCATGATTGTAAGATTTGGCAAATAGATGTCAAAACCACTTTTCTAAATGGATTTCTTGATGAAGAAATCTATATGGAACAGCCGGAGGGTTTTGCATCCTACGAAAACTCGGGCATGGTATGCAAGCTGAAGAAGTCCATTTATGGACTTAAACAGGCTTCACGAAGTTGGAATCTTTGATTCGACGAGATAATCAAATTGTCTGGTTTTCTCAACAATTCGGAAGAATCATGTGTGTATAAGAAGGCCAGTGGGAGTATGGTGGTTTTTTTAATTCTCTATGTTGACGACATCATTATCATTGGGAATGATATTTGGATGATGCAATGCATCAAAGCTTACCTCTGTAAGAATTTCTCCATGAAGGACCTGGTGAAGCTTCTTATGTCTTAGGCATAAAACTCTATAGGGATAGAGAAAGGAAGCTTATTGGGTTATCCCAATCAACGTACATAGATAAGATCTTAGAACGGTGTAATTTTGGTAAATGTAAGACAACAAACATACCAGTTCAGACATGGCTTACATCTTTCGAAGAAGATTTGTCCGCAAACAGAAGATGAGAAGATTAGAATTTCTAATCAACCTTATGCTCGTGTTTGGGAAGCATCATGTATGCCATGTTATGTACTAGGCCTGATATCAGCTTCGCAGTTAGTGTGACGAGCAGATATCAGTCAAATCCAGGAAATGACCATCGGATGGCCATTAAACATATCCTAAAGTTTCTTAAAGGTACTAAGGATAAGTTTATTATCTATGGAGGAAACGAACTGCAAGTTAATGGGTATACGGATTCCGATTTCCTATCGGATCTTGATGATAGAAAGTCTACATCTAGATTCATGTTTACCTTTAACGGAGGTGCAGTGTGTTGGAAGAGTTCCAAATAGGGGTCGACAGCTGATTCCACCACATAGGCGGAATGTATTGCAGCTTCTGAAGCTGCAAAGGAAGCTATTTAGGTTAGGAACTTTATCACAGAATTGGGAGTAGTCCCAAGTATCGAGAATCCGATTACATTATATTGTGATAATAATGGAACCATTGCGCAAGCAAAAAAACTAAGGGCGCATCAGAAGTCGAAGCATGTGGAACGAAAGTACCACATCATTTGAGAGATTATGTCATGAATGGACATTGTCGTGTGCAAGGTACCGAGTGAAGACAATGTAGCAGGCTCGCCTAACAAGGCCATACCTCCAAAGTTAATTGATAAACATGTGGAGTCGATGGGTATTAGATACAATCGATATTGGCACTATAGCAAGTGGGAGATTTTGTTAGGGTTGGTGCTCTGAGCGCAAATTTTATTATGTATTTCCTTGTAAATACTAATGTAATATTTTATTATGAATAAAATAAATAGTTTCTTTTATATAACATCTTCTATCATATGGTAAAGATGTAACCGACCGTAGAATGATTAGTTATGATACTGTTGCAAAAGTGTCGCAACTGGCATTGAGTTGTATCATGACGTTATCATTCTTAAAAAGTTCCCGGTAAAGGTTTACACTACTTGGTCAGTAAAGTAAACTCGTTAAGACTGATACATGTCGTATATTGGAGTCTTGGATTTCGATGGTTTCTTAATGAACCATGAGTCTTGGAGACTTGTATAGACATGTAGGTGTTTATAGCGGATAAACACTGAATGATTAACCAAAGATTCTTAATGGATGGTACACCAACGTTAATAAGAATCTTCTCGGGTTGAGTGAGCATAGTGATTCTTTGACTTGAGATACCATTATGGATATATGCGTGTAACATCCTTGTTCTGGGAGATGTTACCGGTATGGGATAGACCGTACTAACCCCATAAGCCTATGACTTTCTAACCATAAACAGACACTAATATTCTTTCCTTTAATTCATTTTATTATATGTGGGACCGTAGCCCAATATCGAAATCATAACATACAAACTCTACATCTAAATCTGAAAACTCAAAAACACACTTTTACAACGACTGCCTCAAAGACAAAGACTAATACAAAACTTTTAATTAACTTTGACTGACTCACACACTATCTTACTTGTACTGGTGGACTCCAAACCCTAGTGACTACATCAGTATCCGTCCTCCCGAGCTAGTCCTCCGAGAAAACCTGTAAAACAAGGAAACTCTGAGGGGGTTAGATCGTTGTACGATCTAAGTGAGTGGACGAAAAAACAAAACTGAAATACTGGTATCAAAACATTAGGTTTTAAAACCAAAATTATAGAAATAACTTTATAAGAAAACTCTTTTATGAAAACTTCGTCTGAAATCACTTTTATAAAACCTGTCTTTCTGAAAACTATTTTTAAAATCTGATTTCTGGAAACCGTGATCTGAAAATATGGTATTTTAAATCTGATATGTTCTCTGAAAAACTTGACGTATGGGGGCATTACGTATCGTCATCCCCTCATACGCCTAACTGGAGCCAGAAGTGCAAATCCATGACTTTGGGGCGTTACATATCACCGTCCCCCAAAGCATGCCACTACTTTCCATGAAACTGGTGGTCTTGGGGCGTTACATATCGTCGTCCCCCAAGCCACAGAACTAGAGCCGGTAGTGTTGATTCATGCTACTGCCTGACCCTGAAACTAGGGTCTATAGGCTTTACGTATGACCATCCCCCTAGCCCTGAACTAGGATCTAGGGGCGTTACGTATCACCATCCCTCCAGTCCTCTACATGTACACATGTTCTCTGTCCATCAATTCCAAGCTGCATCAAGTTACATATTGGGATGGGTTTTTCCCCAATGCCCTGAAAAACATAAAACTCATGCTGAAATCATCTTCATTCTAAAGAAATTCTCAAAACATACTAAATCATATATAAAATAAAAACAAACTTGGCTAATGCCCTAATTGCATAAAATATAAATCTGATATTTAAAACTTTTATAAAAATAATCAACTTAAGGAAAAGTGCGTCCACTCACAGTTTTGGAATCTGGCTGGCACTAAATTCTTTGTTGAAGGAAATATTATGGTTCCTGTGGAAAATCTATGATCATAAACTTGATTAAGCTTAACTAAGATTACTATTATATCGATATGTTTTTCCTACAAGGCTTATCGTGCTTGTGACTTGATAGAAGGTATGAATACAAACTGGTATGATACCCATATGGTGATCTCTAACATGCTAAGACGGAACTGGGATGGTTTAAAATTAATTAGGGAGTGGTTTTGTGCCGCGCTTCGCGATGCGCAACATCCAGAAATGTGCTGCTCTTTTTCTCTTACGCATCACGATGCGTGACTCTTTATTGTCATGATCCAAATCCATTTTCCAGTATTCTGATTTTACTTCTCTAAGTTAATCCTCTTCCTAAACTACCACAAGCATTTTTCACAACAAAAATTAATGCACAACCCAACTAATTTAACTCCAATTCACAATTTCATCATTAAATTATCATCCTCAACTAATTCTCCAAGCCTCATTATACTTGTTTTCCACAAAACTTTCAAACCTACCAACATTTAGGTATTTAAATCAACAATCACTTCTTGACTTATCAACTACCATCAAACAACCATTATCATCCCATCATCATTATTATATCATCATGCTTCTAAAATCTAACAGAATAAGTTTATGGGTCAAGTCTTTACCTTCTTTCTCTTGATTTTTCTTCATTCCTCAAGCCTCTCATGGTAGCTTGTCTTCTTCTTAGATTGATGAATGTTTGCTTAGCACTATTCTTCTTCATTTTTCCTTCTTCTCATTCTTTATTCTTCTTTCTTCATTTCTTTCCTCATCCTCGTGTTTCTTCTTCTTCTTCTTATTTCCATTTTTTTTATGTATTACTGAATAGTCTATTCCTTTTTGTGGAATTTACAAGTATGCCCTCGGTTACAATTCATCTAAATTTTTTATCTGTATTTTTTAGACTATTTTTAATTCGAATTTGGATAAACGTTCAACGTGAAAGTTGTAGATCTTGATCTTAGCTTTCCGATGATATAAAATTCATAAAAATTGGGGTTTGTATGAGAAATTTAAGGCCCAAATACCAAGGGCTATCCGGATTGGAACATTATAAACTTTCGTATCGAAGTTTCAAAAAATTTACAGTTTATCCATAAATTCGTTCCATCAATGTATATATGCTCGGACATAATTTTATATTATGCAACACTCATCCCGCCATGCAATAGTACTACAGTCAACAGTAGTAAGGACCACCAGTCGTTACAAATTCTCCCCCCTTAAGTAGGGTTCGTCCTTGAATCCTCTTTAAACCTGGGATTTTACCATAGGTCACAAAATATATGCGTCACTAGCTTTAACTGACTATATATTTGTATCTATCTTTATTTCATCAACTATATAATATTACTGTTTGTTTTAACTCTTACTTTACAGTAACCAACTTACTCAAATGGTTTACCACAACCCGTTGACTAATATCTCTGTTAAACTGATCATTTATCCTTTTCTAATTAGAATACTTTAATCTTCATCTTATCTTAATTCCTGCTGATTACTCATACTACGGCCATGCTACAGTTCTTATGGTGCATCAAAGAAGCTTTATTCCATGATTTTTTTGTTGTACTCTACTCACTCTAGCTCATTACCCTCATGAGCTATCAATCTTGAATGATACTATGTTCGTGATTTACATTTACAACTTTTAGTTCTTGATTGTTTAGTCTTCTTATATCTACTTACAAGAAGATATTCGAAAGTCTTCTTGTTAAAAACTCAAAGTCCTCAAACTTATTTTATATAACTATTGGCTAGGCTTATCTATCTTTACTCATGCCTTAACTCTGGTATGCATATACCTACATTCATTCTTATCAGGTTGTTTAACAGCTCTGCTCTATAACTTTCCTTGCCCCTACCTTTTTGTATAGCTTAAGATCTTGTAGTACAGGGTTAGATCCTCCATGTATCTCTTACTCACTATCTACTTTCATTGCTACAATAAGTCTGGTTATGGTGCTCGGCTCGATGTTGACTTGTTTCCAATATTCTAGCACAATTACGAACCCTTATCCAAATACACGTAAATATTTACAACTTATAAATCTTATCTTCATTCGAAGACCATGCACAAATATCGTACCTTGAGGATTCACTGCTACGCTAAATGTAACATTATAGTAACTTATCTTCTCAAATCCATACTATACTATATATCTACCAAACCGCCTATACCCGTGGCTAAAGCCATCCCAAACCTGTAATGGTTTGGTCAACTTAGACTATGGCTGGGTACTTATGTGGTTTATGTAAACTAGAACGTAAGGGATCTTTGGTTTCATTGCTGATACTAAGAACCTTTGTTGTTGTATACTTCTGTCTTTGCTTGATGGGTAGACTCTCTTACAGTTGTTGCTCCTTGACAGTTTTACTTCTAAACCTTTTACATGTTGGCTTTTCTGTCTTCTCTCGTGCTCCGTTTTGTGCCTAAATCTTATGTGATCTACATCTTTGTCTCACCATCTTTGCAACATCCATAATCTGGGAGATGTTACCAGCATAGGATAGACCGTACAAACCACATAAGCCTCTAAATTTCTAACCATAAATAGACACTAATATGCTTTCCTTTAATTCATTTTTTTATGTGTGGGACCGTAGCCGAAACTCAAACTGATTACATACAAACTCTACATCTAAATCTGAAGCTCAAAAACACACTTTTACAACGACTGCCTCAAAGACCAAGACTAATACAAAACTTTTAATTGACTCTGACCGACTCACACACTATCTGACTTGTACTGGTGGACTCCAAACCCTAGTGACTACATCAGTATCCGTCCTCCCTAGCTCGTTCTCCAAGAAAACCTATAAAATAAGGAAACTGTGAGGGGCTTAGATTGTTATACGATCTAAGTGAGTGGACGAAAAAAAAATTGAAATACTGGTAACAAAACATTAGGTTTTCAAACCAAAATTCCAGAAATAACTTTATAAGAAAACTCTTTTCTGAAAGGTTCATCTGAAAACTCTTTTATAAAACATGTCTTTCTGGAAATCTACTTTTGAAGCTTTGGTTTTTGAAAACTATTTCTAAAATCTGATTTCTGGAAATCGTGATCTAAAAATCTGGTATATGAAATCTGATATGTTCTCTAAAAAAACATGACGTATGGGGGAGTTACGTATCACTGTCCCCCCATACGCCTAACTGGAGCCAAAAGTGCAAATCAATGACTTAAGGGCGTTACGTATCGTCGTCCCCCAAAGCATGCCACTACTGTCCCTGAAACTGGTGGTCATGGGATGTTACGTAACGCCGTCCCCCAAGCCATAGAACTAGAGCCGGTAGTGCTAATCCATGCTACTATCTGACCCTGAAACTAGGGTCTAGGGGCATTACGTATCGCCATCCCCCTAGCGCTGAACTAGGATCTGGGGGCGTTACATATCGCTGTCCCCCCAGTCCTCTGCATATGCACATGTTCTTTGTCCGTCAATTCCAAGCTGCATCAAGTTACATACTGGGGTGGGTTTTTCCCCAATGCCCCGAAAAATATAAAACTCATGCTGAAAATAATCTCATTTCTAAAGAATTTCTCAAAACACGCTAAATCATATATAAAATAAAAACAAACTTGGCTAACTCCCTTATTATAGAAAATATAAGTATGATATTTAAACTTTTATAAAAAGAATCAACTTAAGGAAAAGTGTGTCCATTCACAGTTTTGGAATCTGACTGGCACTGAATCCTTTGTTGAAGGAAATATTGATGTTCCTGATGAAAATCTATGATCAGAAACTCGATTACTCTATATGTTGCAAAAAGAGTTTCGGAACTTAACTAAGCTTACTATTATATTGATATATTTTTGCTACAAGGCTTATCGTGCTTGTGACTTGATAGAAGGTATGAATACGAACTGGTATGAGGCCTGTAAGGCGGTCCCTAATATGCTAGGATGGAACTGGGATGGTTTAAAATTAATTAGGGAGTGGTTTTGTGCCGTGCGTCGCGACACATGTCCTTGAGCGTCGCGATGTGCAACATCCAGACACATGCTGTTCTTTTTCTCTGCGCGTCGTGATGCGCGACTCTTTAGCATCGTGGCGCGAATCCATTTTCCAAGATTATGATTTTGCTTCTCCAAGTTCATCCTCTTCTTAAACTACCACAAGCATTTTTCACAACAAAAATTAATGCACAAACCAACTAATTTAACTCCAATTCACAATTTCATCATTTAATTATCATCCTCAACCAATTCTCCAAGCCTCATTATACTTTTTTTTCACAAAACGTTCAAACCTACCAACATTTAGGTATTTAAATCAACAATCACTTCTTGACTTATCAACTACCATCAAACAACCATTATCATCCCATCATCCTTATTTCTCTTCATGCTTCTAAAATGTAACAGACTAAGTTTATGGGTCAAGTCTTTTACCTTCTTTTTCTTGATTCTTCATTCCTCAAGCATCCCATGGTAGCTTGTCTTCTTTTTAGATTGATGAATGTTTGCTTAGCATTTCTTCTTCTTCCTTTTTCCTTCTTCTCCTTCTTTCTTCTTCCTTATTCCTTTCTTTCCTCATCCTCACGTTTTCTTCTTCTTATTTCCATTTTTTTTTGTATTAGTGAATAGTGTCTTCCTTTTATAGTTGGTCATTAAAAAAAATGTACAATATTTGAGAAGCTTGTGTAATTTACAAGTATGCCCTCGGGGTACTATTCATCCAAATTTTTGATCCATAATTTTAGCCTATTTCTGATTCAAATTTGGAAAAACGTTTAACGTGAAAGTTCTAGATCTTGATCTTAGCTTTCTGACGATATAAAATTATTAAAAATTAGGATTCGTATGAGAAAGTTAGGGTCCAAATACCATGAGCTGTCCGGATTGGAATATTATAAATTTTCGTATCGAAGTTTCAAAGAATTTACAGTTTATCAATAAATTTGTTCCATCAATGTATATATGCTCGGACATAATTTTATATTATGCAACACTCGTCTCGTAATGTAACAGTACTACTGTCAATAGTAGTAAGGACCACTGGTCGTTACAATGAGATATCATCCACACTTAGATGGCAGTCACGTCACCTATCTATTTAGATCAGTCCTCCGCTTGTTCGTTGGGTATGGACTGATGCTCAGGATATCCTATGTGTATCAAGAAAAGATCCAACAGCTCTATGTACAGAGCATAGGTATTCAATATTGAATTAGCAATCTATTAATCCATTGGCCCGTGGTACACTGTAGAAATCAATTCTAAGTGTTATTAAGAGATTGCTAATAGAAACGTCGACGTGATTATATCTATAGAGATTTGACGTTTGTATCTATATATCTAGAATAATATTGATACCTGTGACAGAGGGATTATACGTATGCAGTGACCTCGACCTGTATGGTTCAGAGAGTTTATCTGTGTTCGTCATAATTTACGGGTGAGTGAATTATGGACACGAAATTTGATTTCATGACAGATATGCTGAACCTATAGAGTCTCACTAATGAGATATACTCGTAGAGCATTATGGCATCTTGTATGAATAATACTGATTATATATAACTTGTTTTAACGGTTAAATGAAAAATACATGCAATCGGGACCTAATCGGTCATTTCCGAATTAATGTGTATTTGTATTTATAATTGATTTTATTAAATACACATTAATAAAATATCAAATTGTGATATTTGACATATATCATTTATATATATGTATTTCAATATTTAAAGTAAATATAATAAATGTATTAGGATATTGTATTTAATTATTTAAATGTTAAATAATTAAGTTAATTAAATAACAAAATACATATTACATGATTTGTCTTTGGAAATGGCATGAGTTTATTAGATACACTTATTAGTTTACTTTATTTTGGATAATTGTTATCTTTAAACCAAGTAAAGGTGTTCCAATAGAAATGAGACAAATGAAAAATTAATTATTATAGTTTTTGTTGCTCACGGCAACAACAAAGATCAATATATAATTTTTTTTTTCATTTTTTTCAACATAACCCAAGTTTCACAAATATTCACTAAGTTAAAAATTGAGAGAAAAGTGAAGAATCAAAGGAGAAAAAGCTTCGAAACTTGGAGTTTTGTAAGTTATTTCCAACTTTCTTAATCTAAGAAATTGTTTCTATGATTCCATGCTTCAATTTGAGTAGCTTAGAATTTTCTCTAATGTTTAATTATTTGAATTATTATGTTGGAAATTTGTTTGAAGGTGTTAAGCATGTATGATTAATTAATGGGCTAATTATGAGTAATTAAACTTATTTAATTACTTGGTGATTAAACTTGCCATTTTAGAGTTTTTATTCCACTCAATTATAACCTAGAATTGTTCTTAAGTTATTTCAAGTGGTGAGACTTGTTTGGTGAATTAATGGATTGATTAAAGTGTTGAATTTTATCAATTTAATGTAAATTGTGCAATTGGTGTAATTTGTGAAATTAGGGTTCTAAACCTAATCCATTTTAGATCGTTTCATATATGTGATGTAATTTGATGTATATATGATGTATATTAAATTTGGGATAGATTGGATTTGATCTTGAAGTGTTTTGAACAGAAAAAGACCAAATTACAAATCCTGGAAATTATTGGGTGCTCTCGGCAATTACTGAAAAATTGGGGATTTTTGTTGCAAATTATATTTTCATGTATTAGACATGTATAAACCATTTTGGGAGTAATTTGGAATCAATTAAATATGTATTAGAAAATTTAGGACTAAAATGATCAAATTGTAAAATATTGGGGCAATTCGGTAATTAATAAAAATTTGATTTATTGGGTATAATTTCATATTTTAAGTATTGGTTAAAAATAAATACGTTTATTTAATTGTGTTAGGGATATGCCCTATACCCAACTTGTGGAGGGGCTATATGTACATGTATTTGTAATATTTTCATTAATTAATAAAATGGCAATCTTTATTATATGTGTCTTACATAACTTATATGAATCATCAACACTATAATAAATCCCTTGGAGTAATAAGACGATGGCTTCTACGCCTTATGAGAATCATTACTCTTAAATGTTCCTAGTAATAGTTTTGTGAATAATCTGGGCGTTCACAAAGTGGAGAGACTAACATGATGATATGATTCGCCCTTAAGTGGGGTAGCCGATCTCATAGGCTACTAGCAGAGATCCATCCGCTTGGTGTATCATATGGATGCATGAGTTGCTCGTGTCATCGAACTGACCGCCAAAATTTTCATCTAGAGTGTTTTATCCCATGTGTCTGTGAGAGAACTTTCATGTATCGATTATATGACTAGTCCTTAGACTTGAGGTCTTACAATCTTTATGTGTGGATCAAATACTTTGACATTCTCTTTCCCCGGTTCAAAAGATCCGGTCATAAGGGTATGATTGGGTTCATTTGTTGAAACACTGTTGGACAAAATGACCCATAGCGTCACTATTTGCACAGATCATTGTGTTGTTGTAGCTAATTAACTATGTAACAAGGAAATTGCACTCTCGTCATTTGTGATTAGATCACCTTAGATATATAAATGAAGAGAGGTCCATATGATTAGTTCCTGGATTGAGATGATATGAGACAGTATCAGTCCACGAAGGATTAATCATTAAATATCCCTAGCCGTAGTATTATCGAGACTGGACATCGATAATGCGGAATAGGCTAGTATTGCACTTGTGCGCGTTGTGAGGGCACAACGGCATAGTTCTCATATATATAAGTATTGGATACTTGTGCAAGTGCGATAGGAGGTCGTGTTTCACCGATGGTACGGGAAACAGCTTCGCTCTGGATAGACCCTTCGGAATCCCATTGGTATTATGACTAGGTGTCTATGGGAGGCCGAAATCAAGGTAGGTGTGTATAGTCTTAACCTGAGACTTACATCGCTAATACTTACGACAATCGGTAAACTTTGGTTTTGGTGGTGGGGGATCTTAACTGGTTCTGTGTTCACCTCTTCTGGGTTTATCAGGAATCGTAGTGTATTGGATGTGATGTCAAGACGGAAGTGTCACTCCAGTCATAATGGAGATGATGTCACGCAGGATACGGTATTAGTGCTCTTTTAGTGATGCGCATCCAATCGTGATATTATGACCAGGTCATGAATATCCGATTATAGAGACTAGTTACCAGACATCCGATATGTGTTTCGGACGGGGCAGACACTTATCCAGCCCCAGCCCTAGCACGTGATTATCCGATACTGGGCCAATATGCACAATACATTGTATACTACGCTTGATACAGATCTAGATATTCTTTGATGAATATGTCCGGAGAACCTGGGAAGACTTGGTGCTTTGCTAGGAGTCGACCTTGTCTCGTAAATCGGTAGAACGTAGTACTTGGTACGTACGTGATTCGGATACTCCGACGACCGTATTTACTGCCAGATTATCCGGGGATCTCATGGGTCGCTTCCCGATAATCCACCGATGACGCACAACTCGCACTCTTGAATAATCTGGGATTATAATAGAAGAGAGAGAAAATTAATCTAGGATTAATAACGGAGATATTTTATCCGGGATAAAATGTCGTCTAAAGAGAGAGAACGATTAATTTGGAATTAATCGATGAATTAATATATTCGATATATTAAACGAAATTAGATTTCGACGCGGAATTAAAATTAGATTTTAATTCGGGCAAACGAGTTAATTCAGAATTAATTCGTTAGCGACGTAAATAATAATTTCGCCAGGCGCAATTATTTATTTAAATTCGATTGAATTAACGTCGCGACGTAAGCTCGGTATTTCGGAAATATCGAACCCGAACGCGTGAGTGCACGTGGGCCCACTTTCATTTGGAAACGTGTGGGGCCCACATGACACATGTCATTCTAATGCTTTGCATGTAGATAGTGTACAATGCACTCAATGTTATTGCATGGAAATTGAGTGTTTGACACTCTAAGCCATTGCATGTGTTGTGTCATAAATTTATTATTAATTTAATAAATTATGGCATAAATATAAATTGATTTTTGGTAAATCATTTTAATTAACATAACACAACTTCTTCTCTCTCAAACTCTCTCACTCTCTCACGCCCAAAATGATGAAAAACTCACTGGTTTGGAACCAGAAATGGCGTGAGCAATAGGGAAGCTAAGAGTGGTTTCTCATGGTGAGAAATCAAGTGCTAGCACACTACGAGTCTTGCGAAGGTGGTAGGGAGGTTCCCCCATGAGACGGGATCCATCCGACGAAGATTGGAGCTCCGTTTCTTCACCCAATTTTCTGTTTTGCAGGGCAGTGGACTGCATGCAGTGGGCGTGAAAGGCAGTGCGTTTTTGGGCTTGAATCGTCTCCAAATCGACTCAACCGATCAATGTGAGTATTCCGCTACCTCCGTTGATGTGTTCACACATAATTTCATGTCTTGTTTGATCTTGGGACCTTATAGAAAAACAACAATGGCATCATGAGCTAAAGTTGCAAGCATGAAATTTGTAGGGTTTAAAATTTGGGTAAATGTTGTTGAGCATGATTTGAATGAATTGTTTGTTTGAGTATGCTTATAACATGTTTAAATTCATTTTGGTTGGACTAATTTGATGAAAATGATTTGGAATTATTTTCCCCCAAATTATATGCCTTGGCCGAATGCAAAATTGATTGAATCATTGGAATTTTGTTGATTTTAATTCATTGGATGAGTTAAAATCATGTAGGATGATGTTAATTTAATGTCAATTGGATTGTACTTTGAATTGAACATAAACCCTAAATTCCCTGTGTTGGCCGAATGGATATGCCCTAGTAATGTCTTGGAAATTTTTGATTTTGATAATTGGATGTATTGAAAATCATTCGGGATATGTATTTAATGTCGATTGCGGATTAATGGATTGAAACCGAATCGGACAAAATCCTTCCTTGGCCGAGAGACTTAGCAAGCATGTAAATGGGTTTGATTTTTCATTATGTGTGTTTGACATGTAATAATGAATTAAGCATGATTAATTGGACTAATTTGGTGCTTCGGAAATATCGATTTAGTCGATTAATCATATAATGCACTTTTGGTAATTAAATTGTGAAAATTGGATTTTGGATTTAATTATTGGGCCTAATTTTGGAAATTAGAATTTATTGTTGTAATTGGGCCTATTGGGCTTGATTTATCAAGTTTGGTTTAGGCCAAGTGGATTGGATCCAATTGGGCCCAAAACCTTAACCATAAAGCCCAATTGCGACTAATGAACCTTTAATGTTTAATTGGGCCTAATGGGCCGAAATTGATTTCTAAGGCATTTTGGGTGATTCCACTATTGGGCTTTGGTTGCCGAAGCCCATGCCTAAAGAAATAATTGAAGCCCATTAGACTTAAATTAAATTGACGTTGGACGTTAATCGGACTTTGAGTCCCGACGCGATTGAATTTGGAATTTAAATCGTAAAGGTTTATTAAATAAAGTGCAATATTTAATTTGGAATTGAATAGTGAATTAGTATTAAATACATGTTAAATTTGATTTAATGATGTAGTTTAATTTAATTCATGAATTCGTACTTTGAGTACTTATTCGCAAAAACGAGTTTGACTCGAACAAAATCAAATCGTTGTTTGAACATTTGGATGATCACTTAATTATCAGATTAATTAATTTGATTAGATTGATTGATAGCATGCTTATGTGTGTGAATACGTGGTTGTGTTGAATGAATAATGTATATCGGATGGATATTAGTCGGGTGGGCAATTTTAGAAATTGTTGTAATAAATTCGATTTATTAAATTGGACCTGCGTGTCCAGCCTTATCACCTTCTTTCTCTTTGTATTCTCTTCTCACCTATTCCCCTCTATGTATATGAGGTTTTCTTTAGAAGTGTAGTGTAACGGGTAGAAGTAGTACAAGTGCTAGCTTGAGTGAGAAAGGAGAGATTTGATCTTAGGATCAATGTGTTAAGTATCCATCCGCATATCATTATTATTTTATTTCATACTCGCTTTATTATGTATTTAGAATGCATGTTTAAGGGTGTATGATGATGAGACCTTAACAAAGATAATTAAATTGGTAGCCAATTTTGCACGCGAAAATCCCTCAATCTATATTAAGCAAATATCCTTCCATTGAATGATTCTTGTTCAAGATCCGAAGTTGGCATTGGTTTTTATTGACCAAAGTCAAGACCTTTGTCAATCAAGGATGTACTTGAATCATGAGAGTTTTGTTGCATATCGGTGTCTTGTCCAAATCGTGATTTTTATTGACCAAAGTCAGATCACTTTTTGTCCAATGACATTGATTACGAAACTTTCCTCGTCAATGGGTCCCGCTTAACTGGAATCATTAGGTTTGTGTTTGGCCAAAGCCAAGGCCTAAGTGATTCAGAGGATATGGTTAGGAAAATGTAATTGGATACATTGACATTATACATATGTTTCGGACTTGGATGTCCACCTAACCGGATCTAGGAATTGGATGAGATCCAATTGATCTGAGAGATCTACCTAGTTAAATAGCATACAGCTTTTTATTGGCCAAAGTCAGGGTTGTGTGTTATTTAACGGGATCCTAGCCCACTAGGAAACACGGTTTCCCGAGTACTCCACAGAGGGTTAGAGGCTCGACGAAAAATAGTGGGAGGCAAGTATTGAATTTGCAACATTCGTTCAATTACTCGCTAAACACGCTCATTTTATTTTACTCGTCATATTAATTAAAAGTATTAGTCGGACTAATATTTTATGTTGTTTTAAAAATATATATAGTTGGACTATATACAAACTCATTCAATATATAGTTGATTTTATAATTGGATTATAGTAATCAATATAATTGAATTAAAATGATAGTTGATTTTATAATGGGATTATAGTAATCAATATTAAAATTATAGTTGATTAAATAATTGGATTATTGTAATCATTATAATAAATAGTACCTTATTAAATTGATTAAATAGTTGGACTATTAAAATCAAGAAGAATTGAAAAGTTGAATATTTAAAATATATAATCCTTGGATTAAATGTTTTAAATGATTTAATTTTCAATTGGGAATTAATAATAGGTTAATTTATTTGATAAAATAACTTATTATGACTAAGCCCATAATTAAGCAAATAGTAGAGCATAAAGTCTTTGGAAGATTTATGTGATGATGACTTTAGTGCTTAATTAATATACTTATAATAAATCTATCTTTAGATTTAAAAGTATTAAAATTGCAATTAATAATTCTTGGAGAATTAATTGACTATTCTAGTGGAGAAAAGTCAAAGTTTGCAATTGGGCATGTAGCACAAGGTGCACATCATTTCGATATTCTAAACCCAAGTGGTTTGTGAAATATTGAAAAGGATAATTGACATATCCCAAAGTGACTACCATTTGGATATGGAAGACACGAAGGAATTAAAGAAAGGGCGAGGCTCTAACTTTAAAATATTTGTCAAAGTTATGTTCACTACTAGTATTAAAATTGGATTTTAAATACTTAGTGTGGTACATAAAAATATATGTATTGACGTTCAGAATCCGCTGTGAGCTGGATACTGGCTTCAAGCCGAGATTTCTCTGCGAATTGGAAACGGGACGAAAGTCGCTGTTTCGACCGTAGATACCTAAGTTTAGGAACTACCCTTTGGGTATGTACTTAAATTAGGAAATGTTATAATGTAACTAGTTTATCTAGAGACATTATCTCTATATCAGTGTTTAATCCATGCGGATAAAACCTTTATATTCTAGAACACTAAAGTGTTTCAATATATAAAGATGATACTGAGATAAATACATTGGATGTAAATAACAGAATTTATATTTTGAATATAAATAAAATCTCAAACATATAAAATGACAAATAAATAGCTCAAATTGATTTGATCAATAGAGACTTATTTGTGGCATTGTTGTCTAGGACACAATTAAACAAGACTCGTATATCCACACTTTTGAAGAGTGGGTACTAGGACTGATTTGACTATTCAAATAAGGTCTACGAATCTAGTTTATTAGGTTAAATACCTAAAAATACTATTTACTTGGTAATAGTAAAAGGGCCACCGATCTGTTAGCCCTATTCATGGTGAAGTAAGTGGGCCATATCTAGCTAGGGCTAGATGTGAACATGAATATTTCGTGACCTTAACGGATGTGACATCACGTTGTGGTTATGTGTTTCTTTTGAAGAACACAGATCGGAAACTTTAGAGTTTCGACACGAAGTAGACAAACAGATCGGCTATAGTATTATTCCGCCACGGTAATACCGTAATGGAAAATACTTAAGCAGTAAGTTTCATACGTACATGAAAGAGTATGGTATTCTTTCATGATGAGGACTCCTCTCGAGACACGTCAGTTAGTGTGTGTCTGTCTGAAAAAAAAACCGAATTTTGTTGGACATGATAAGGTTTATCACGAGTCGCTCTGAGCTACTATTTCCTTCAACAGGATATGTATTAACAGTGCAAAACTTATTTAGAATAAGGTTCCATATAAATCTGTTTGACAGATATCATATAGGATATGAACAGGAAAGAAACGGGTTTCTCATTCCTGATAATTTGGGTATGCCAGGCATAACGTTTGGATGATACCAAACTAAGGACCCAAATTGGATAAGTGCCAATATAAGTTATCCTAAGGGAAACCTTAAGTATAGTACTTATAAATCCCACATGAGAACAATGTAATTGTTGCTCACCATGCGGTTTTCCTGAGAGGAATACCGATATGCAGTGGTCAGTGGGAGGATAGTGATACTCGATGAAAATCGGAGTAATACTGTTCAAGGCACGAAGTCCGTTAATGGAACACAAATAGTTCATCTATGATGAATCTATACCATTAATCTTCAAATACACAAGAAACTAGTAGATCGGATAGAGTCAGAAAACAACCTAGGGTATGGGTTTCTGATCTAACCTCATAAAGATGTCAATCTTATGGAGGTGTACCATCCGACTACGTTATGAGGAAGTGATACGAGGTATCGACTCCCTGTTATGGCAAAGTGCCATGAGTCCGAAATGGATTCCATGTATAACAACTATGTTTGGATACTAGTTGTTGTACCACAAGGCGTTGTGCCTATGGTACATTAAACGTCTTCAAGGAAGACATACATGGAAGGCAACATACCAACGTGCAAAGCTAAGGTTTTGACGGAAAGGTATCGTTATCAACATTATGTTAATAACGGTTCAACCTTTTACCTGTTGCCATGGTAAATCCATTTTGAAGATGCTTATTGATAACTATATATTTCATTTATGAAATATGTCAGTTACAAATCAAAATCGCTTTCCTGAAAAGGAAACCTTTTGGAGGATGTTTACAACATCCTGACGATTTTGTATAACCGACAAACAAGGTTTGCGGGTTATTCGATCCATGTTTGGATTGATGCAAGCATAAGGTTCTTGGAACTGTCGTTTTGAAATAATCATAATGGTTTATGATTTGACTCAAAACGAAATAATTCTTGTGTATAGGAAGGAGGTTAGTGGGAGAGCGCACTGACAGTGAAATTCCCATAAAGCTATTGTTGAAAGCTTGGCTTTCAATAGAAATTCTCCGTAGAATTCTGGGGAGTAACAACCTTTATTAGAGGAATAAAGATCTACTGGGATAGATTTGGAGTTGTTAACACTCTCTGGGAAATTGTACATTTAAAATGTACTTGTATTGGTGTCTCATACGCTTCAAGCATATGGAGTCACAATCAGGTCAATCCAAGTGACAGTCACTGGATTGAAGTTAAGAACATCTGTTAGTATCTCAGAGAACTAAAGATGCTATCTTAAACTATGGAGAAGGAGAACTTGAAGTGACTGGGATCACTGCTGCAAGTTTCCAAACAGTTAAATACTGCGGTACTATAAAGTTTGAACACGGGACAGTGAGCTGGAAATCTTCCAAGCAAGATAACTGTTGCCGAAATAAACAACAAATGCGGATTATTGCTGCAGCTGAGGCAGCAATAGAAGTCTTTTGGGTCGAAAAATAAATCTAATTAGATTAGATATAGTTCTGTTAGCAGCTGAGCTAGGCGTCAGCACAGGCTAAGGAATTAAAGGTCTCATCGACGATCCAGATATATACTTCTATATCATCTGATTCGTTCGGATCATACATCGTGGCGATGTGATGATCGTATAAATCGCGTCAAACGATAATCAAACAAATCCGCTGACGAAAACCTTTCCTCAGCAATTTGAGCGAACCGTACATAGTTCAGGTGTAGGACACTTGAGTGACTCGCAATGTGCCAAGTGGGAGATTGTTGGACAAAATGACCCATAGCGTCACTATTTGCACAGATCATTGTGTTGTTGTAGCAAATTAACTATGTAACAAGGAAATTGCACTCTCGTCATTTGTGATTAGATCACCTAGATATATAAATGAAGAGAGGTCCCTATGATTAGTTCCTGGATTGAGATGATATGAGACAGTATCAGTCCACGAAGGATTAATCATTAAATATCCCTAGCCGTAGTATTATCGAGACTGGACATCGATAATGCGGAATAGGCTAGTATTGCACTTGTGCGCGTTGTGAGGGCACAACGGCATAGTTCTCATATATATAAGTATTGGATACTTGTGCAAGTGCGATAGGAGGTCGTGTTTCACCGATGGTACGGGAAACAGCTTCGCTCTGGATAGACCCTTCGGAATCCCATTGGTATTATGACTAGGTGTCTATGGGAGGCCGAAATCAAGGTAGGTGTGTATAGTCTTAACCTGAGACTTACATCGCTAATACTTACGACAATCGGTAAACTTTGGTTTTGGTGGTGGGGGATCTTAACTGGTTCTGTGTTCACCTCTTCTGGGTTTATCAGGAATCGTCGTAGTGTATTGGATGTGATGTCAAGACGGAAGTGTCACTCCAGTCATAATGGAGATGATGTCACGCAGGATACGGTATTAGTGCTCTTTTAGTGATGCGCATCCAATCGTGATATTATGACCAGGTCATGAATATCCGATTATAGAGACTAGTTACCAGACATCCGATATGTGTTTCGGACGGGGCAGACACTTATCCAGCCCCAGCCCTAGCACGTGATTATCCGATACTGGGCCAATATGCACAATACAATTGTATACTACGCTTGATACAGATCTAGATATTCTTTGATGAATATGTCCGGAGAACCTGGGAAGACTTGGTGCTTTGCTAGGAGTCGACCTTGTCTCGTAAATCGGTAGTAGAACGTAGTACTTGGTACGTACGTGATTCGGATACTCCGACGACCGTATTTACTGCCAGATTATCCGGGGATCTCATGGGTCGCTTCCCGATAATCCACCGATGACGCACAACTCGCACTCTTGAATAATCTGGGATTATAATAGAAGAGAGAGAGAAAATTAATCTAGGATTAATAACGGAGATATTTTATCCGGGATAAAATGTCGTCTAAAGAGAGAGAACGATTAATTTGGAATTAATCGATGAATTAATATATTCGATATATTAAACGAAATTAGATTTCGACGCGGAATTAAAATTAGATTTTAATTCGGGCAAACGAGTTAATATTAGAATTAATTCGTTAGCGACGTAAATAATAATTTCGCCAGGCGCAATTATTATTTAAATTCGATTGAATTAACGTCGCGACGTAAGCTCGGTATTTCGGAAATATCGAACCCGAACGCGTGAGTGCACGTGGGGCACTTTCATTTGGAAACGTGTGGGGCCCACATGACACATGTCATTCTAATGCTTTGCATGTAGATAGTGTACAATGCACTCAATGTTATTGCATGGAAATTGAGTGTTTGACACTCTAAGCCATTGCATGTGTTGTGTCATAATTTATTATTAATTTAATAAATTATGGCATAAATATAAATTGATTTTTGGTAAATCATTTTAATTAACATAACACAACTTCTTCTCTCTCAAACTCTCTCTCTCTCACGCCCAAAATGATGAAAAACTCACTGGTTTGGAACCAGAAAGGCGTGAGCAATAGGGAAGCCAAGAGTGGTTTCTCATGGTGAGAAATCAAGTGCTAGCACACTACGAGTCTTGCGAAGGTGGTAGGGAGGTTCCCCCATGAGACGGGATCCATCCGACGAAGATTGGAGCTCCGTTTCTTCACCCAATTTTCTGTTTTGCAGGGCAGTGGACTGCATGCAGTGGGCGTGAAAGGCAGTGCGTTTTTGGGCTTGAATCGTCTCCAAATCGACTCAACCGATCAATGTGAGTATTCCGCTACCTCCGTTGATGTGTTCACACATAATTTCATGTCTTGTTTGACCTTGGGACCTTATAGAAAACCAACCAACACATGAAGTTTGTATAGATTAAATAGAGACTTTCTCGGATAATATTTTCTTATAAGAGTAGTATTCCAGTTCGCGGTGATTATGTGTTGATCAGTGTTGAGACTGTGGCCACAGCGGAAGAATCTTATTGATTCTTGGGTTAGCACTATTCATGCCACTATAACATCATACCTTTGACCATATGGGTAGACATTTTCCGTACCCTAGGTCAATAGGTGGGGATACAGTGAGGGAGGGACCGTATCATATGTAAATCACATACAGAATTGGTATATATATATATATCTTTCCTTCTCATTTGGGGGCCTTGCATGTTGCTAGATGTCAACTTGGTCATGAAATCGAACGACCATCTGATCGGAGGATAATTTATGTTCGATTAAATTATCACGATTCATTTCATGTCCAACTTGAGGGGAACCCAAAAGGTCACACACAACAAAGTTGAAATCAATGGTTAACAGTGCACAGTACAAATTAACAGCCTATATGATTGCTGTAGGAATTGTTCATAAATGGTTCAATGTATTTAATTATTGAACAAATCATTTATAAGGTTCCATAGTGGCTTAGGGATTGGTGAATGACGATGGGGGCACTTTGGGAATTGGAATTAAAATAAAAAATAAAAAAAATTACTATTCATGTGAATAGTAAAAAAATTTGTTATTTGTTTTTGAATTCCAATTCGGCCCAAACTCTTATTAGGGTTTTATAATCTCATTAAACCACTAAATTAAGATCCAATGGCTAAGATTAAATTAGCTTTTATCACATCGGATTCTTAATTAATTGTTGTCATTGGAGCACTATATAAACCCAAAGATTCTTCACAAATTTTTACACCAAACCTTTCATATCTTGGTTTATATAGTGAGCAACTCTAAAGTTTAAGAGTAAGCCACTGATTTTGAGGATCCTTAAGTGTAATTGACAAGTGGAACTCGAGTTAAATTTTTGAGGTATTTACCTAGGCTAGCACCAAGGGCAAAATACTTGTGCACTCAAGGCGTAGTCTTGCCGTTGAGTTTTGGCTTTGGTGTGTGCATCTTTGGTGGCCACACACTTGGGTGGCTCTTTGGAACGTGGAAGAGCTTGCTGAGTTTGAGAAAAGCTTGTATATTGGAGGGAGGACTGAAGGAGTCTATGGTTCAAGTATGTTTTTTTCTTTATTTATTTTATTTAGAGTTCTTATGATAGTTAGCATGTTTAGGTTTATGTTCTTTGCATGTTTTATGAGTTTTATGCTTAGAATATATAGTAACATGCCTAGGCTTGTATAATAATAAAAACAAATGGGTCTTGGGCAAAAGGGAAAATGACATAATAATTTTAATTTTCCGTTGCGCACTAGCGGCCACTTCCCAACAGTGGTTCAGCCCGCCGTTTTTTTTTGATTAGTTCTCTCTCATTTGAACTCGAAATTGGGTTTTTAAAATCTCGTTGGAAAGCTAACACCCTGAACTTAATTTTAGTCACAAGTTTGCATGATTTGGTTAAGATTTGAATTGTGAAATTGCATTTAAAGTTCCCACGTATGGAGAAAAACGTAAATAGTAAATTTATTCGAATAAAATAAAATGCAATATCATAATAAATATTAATCAAAGTTATTTAATGCCTAAAATATTTCCAACATATTAAAACTCATATGTTTGATGAATCTATGTGTGATTAGAATTGACATGATTATTTTAGGGTGCAAGCATCTAGAGACTTTCTAAGAAATAGAGAGTGTATTGTTTATCCCTTAACTAAGTTATTATTTCGTGATAAACTTAGAGATTTATTACATTTAAGGCTAATAAATATAAATCACTTGTTTATAATAAAAGACATTATAAAAGATACAAGTGGTTTGGGACCAAGGGGTTAATAAAACTTTCCAAACTAAAGTTAATTTAACCAAAAGTATTACTAGAATTAGATAATGATTTGGTGTCTTCATTCACTCACTACCTTTTTATAGCCCAAAGGAAAAGCTGTGAAGACATCTAGATAATCATTTACTCAAAACTTACCTTAAAGCATATTGAAAGTGTTGGACTAATTGGAGGATCTATTATTTATTCCTGTCACAAAGGCCATAAGAGCCTAAGAGGTAAGCGTATTTAAGAGAGTTCGCTCCACCCTCCCCTGGGGAATTTTCATGGGAGGAATCCATTTGACAGTTATTCACTTAAACTTGCTAAAATCCTGAATAATAATTTACGTCTAAAATTTGCCTCCCATTGAAAAGTATATACCCAAAGGGCTTAAACCGTATTAGCCGGACTAGGCTTTACCAAACTGGCCAATACCAATTTGTCCCTAAATCGTACTATTGACAATGGTTTGACTTTTCTTAGTCATAAGACGCAGCGACCCTTAGGGCGTGGTCTTATAACTTAGTGGCAAAGATTGGGTGTCCACAAGGACTAGCATAAGCTATGGCATGTTTAATTGCCCAACCCAATGATCAAGGAATTATGATTTATATCATAAATTGGTTGGGAAACCTACCTAATTACCATATTTTATAACGATCGACCCTAGTCGGAGGAGTTATGAAATGATGATAATGGGATCCTTGCCGATAAGAAATCCATCATATGGTGTAGGTTTCTATTATTAGTCCCAAAGAAAGTATAAGCCAAATGAAACACACGATTTATACATGCAAAGCTTGAAGCATGGCAGAATCATACTTACAAAGCTTGTGACGAAAAATGATGAAGAAAATCCTTGAGTCTTCAAGGAGGAAACTTTCGGCCAAGGAGAAATGAAGAAGAAGCTTTAAGTCTTTTAGTATTCCAAGCTCCAAGGTTGTTTCCCTATCACCTCATTTGATCCTTCATTGTGCTAGCAAAATGGAGAGGATGAAAAACAATTTTTCTTGCCTTGTTGAAGCTCACGGCGTGAGCAAGAAGAAGAGGGAGAGAGGCTTTTGGTTTTCTTTAATTTTTTCTCTTTCATGTTTCCAAAAACCGTGAAGGATGAGATAACAATTACCAAAAAATATTTGGTAAATATCCCTCCAAAACGTGAAAAAGTTTTCCCTCCCAAAAAGCCATTAAATGGCCTCACCTACTTACATTGAGAATAGTGACAATGTATCATCCAATAAAGGTGGACTAGATACATCCATCAACTAGTCGTGTCAAGTGATGAGACTTCGCGATGTGATTTGCGGGTCCCACTCGTTTCAAAATACGAATGTGTCCACAAACACTTTCGGGCTCGGTTTCGCTAATTCCGAATTAACGAATTTCCTTCGCGACGTAAATTAAATAATTATGCCTAGCGAAATTACTATTCACATCGCTAACGAATTAATTCTAAATTAATTCGTTTGCCCGAATTAAAATCCGATTTTAATTCAGCGTCGAATCTAATTTCGTTTAATATATCGAATATATTATTTTATCGATTAATTCCAAATTAATTGTTCTCTCTCCTAATTAGGCATTTTATCCAAGATAAAGTTTCTCGTAATTAATCCAAGATTAATAAAGTTCGAATCAAACATCATAGGTGAATCTTCAGGAAGCGACCCAAGAGATCTCCGGATATGTTGGCAGTAAATACGCTCGTCGGATAATCCGAACACGTACGTACCTCGTTACTACGTTTTTACCGATTTACAAGACAAGGTTGGCTTCTAGCAAAGGGCCATGCCTACCCAATTCTCCAAAATATTCTTATTGGAATATTAGATCTTTATCAAGATAGTATACCGTAGTATCGCGTACATCGATCC